>JAUJYZ010001213.1:0-270000 GCA_033675265.1 Actinostola sp. cb2023 | reverse complement strand
CACAAACAGCATTTTAGTTTATAATTTGATAGATGTATATCAATATATGGAGGGCCGTAAGTTAGAAAACTGTAAATGATTATTGCGCCCTCCCTTGAAATAAAGTTATTGTATTGTATTGTATTGTATTGTATTGAATTGTACTGTACTGTATTGCATTGTACTGTACTGTATTGTATTATATTGTATTGTATTGTATTGTATTGTATTGTATTGTATTGTATTGTATTGTATTGTATTGTATTGTATTGTATTGTATTGTATTGTATTGTATAGATGCTTACAAACAATATAAAACTTCATCAAAGTTAACGTTCCCGAGTTCTTAATTAAGGAAATGCTGCTATTGCTGGATTCAGAGATTAAACTTTCAAAGCGAATTATAAATAAAGAAGACACTAGCTAAAGTTAACGTGAATATTTAATTTGGATGATGTTTGTCTGGAAATCCGGTTTTTCTAGCTTTTCATCATGCACACCAAAAAGCTTAAAGCACCAATTTTCCTATTATTCCCAAGACGAAAATAACGCCATCAACACGGCTGCTCGACTAATTGCTCACTCTCACAGCACAGACCATGTCAAGACATAGACCACTATGCCTTGACAGTGGTCTATGCCTTGACAGTGGTCTATGCCTTGACAGTGGTCTATGCCTTGACAGTGGTCTATGCCTTGACAGTGGTCTATGTCTTGACAGTGGTCTATGTCTTGACAGTGGTCTGTCTTGACAGTGGTCTATGCCTTGACAGTGGTCTATGCCTTGACAGTGGTCTATGTCTTGACAGTGGTCTATGTCTTGACAGTGGTCTATGTCTTGACAGTGGTCTATGTCTGGTCTATGACAGTGGTCTATGCCTTGACAGTGGTCTATGTCTTGACAGTGGTCTATGTCTTGACAGTGGTCTATGTCTTGACAGTGGTCTATGTCTTGACAGTGGTCTATGTCTTGACAGTGGTCTATGTCTTGACAGTGGTCTATGTCTTGACAGTGGTCTATGCCTTGACAGTGGTCTATGTCTTGACAGTGGTCTATGTCCAGTTGACAGTGGTCTATGTCTTGACAGTGGTCTATGCCTTGACAGTGGTCTATGCCTTGACATGGTCTATGCCTTGACAGTGGTCTATGTCTTGACAGTGGTCTATGTCCAGTTGACAGTGGTCTATGTCTTGACATGGTCTATGTCTTGACATTGGTCTATGTCTTGACAGTGGTCTATGCCTTGACATGGTCTATGTCTTGACAGTGGTCTATGCCTTGACAGTGGTCTATGTCCAGTTGACAGTGGTCTATGTCTTGACAGTGGTCTATGTCTTGACATGGTCTATGTCTTGACAGTGGTCTATGTCTTGACAGTGGTCTATGTCTTGACATGGTCTATGTATTGACAGTGGTCTATGTCTTGACATGGTCTATGTCTTGACAGTGGTCTATGTCTTGACATGGTCTATGTCTTGACTGGTCTATGCCTTGACATGGTCTATGCCTTGACAGTGGTCTATGCCTTGACAGTGGTCTATGTCTTGACAGTGGTCTATGTCCAGTTGACAGTGGTCTATGCCTTGACATGGTCTATGCCTTGACAGTGGTCTATGTCTTGACAGTGGTCTATGTCTTGACATGGTCTGTGCTGTGAGTGAGCAATTAGTCGAGCAGCCGTGTTGATGGCGTTATTTTCTTCTTGGGAATAATAGGAAAATTGGTGCTAATTATTTGTTTGACATTTCGACGAAGTTCCACCATTTTAAGCTTTTTGGTGTGCATGATGAAAAGCTAGAAATACCGGATTTCCAGACAAACATCATCCAAATTAAATATTCACGTTGACCTAAGCTAGTGTCTTCTTTATTTATATTTCACTTTGAAAGTTTAATCTCTGAATCCAATCTAATGATGTAATATTAATAACATTATTTTAGTAAATAGTTACCTTGTGAACACTGTGGCGTGTTATCATTAACGTCATCAACAGTAATTGTCACCTAATGACATCAAAGAAAAGCTAATGAGGACTGCTTGTCAACCGATAACAATACAAGCTTATTTACTCACATTAGTCGTTGATTTGAATAAACCGTTTTGCTTGTCTACGGCTGTGATCTAAAGCAGAAGTGTACATTACGTGGCTGTTCAATATTAAGTGTCCCCATCCCTAACAAGTGATTCTGCGATAAGCGCTCCGCTCTAATAACCGTCTTCGCTAGGCAAACAGCTAGCCTTATAAGCCCCTTCCATTCTGTACACATTTATATTGCACGCACGTTGACTATTGGCCAGCGCGCGATACACTGCATGATGGCAGGCAGAGATAAGAATTTATTCTCTAAAGATAAACATTGAATTATAGACCAGTGTTGGAGAAAATCGAATTCGGGCACCCCTTCTAATAAGCGCCTCTTATCTAATCAGTGCTCAACGTAAAACTGCCAATTTATTATAAGCTTTAATAATAGTGCATTTAGGGAATTGAGTACATGAATGTTGTAAAGATATCATTTTCGTGAACTATCTTCAAGAAGACGGCTGCGAGCCTAAGCTAATTTACCCCATGGCAAAGCGACCATTTTCTAATAACTTACTTGCAAAGAGAAGACTGTGTCGTTATGCGGCGGGTCTCTATCAATCAAACGTTTAGTGGATATTACACCACTGTCTCGGTCAATTGCAAAACGTGACAATCCACTTCCGGTGGAAATGGAGAACACAATATCTTGATCCATATCCGGGTCTTTAGCCTCAACTCGAATCACTTCTGAACCAATGGCAATGCTTTCGTTGATGGTAATAGAGTACGATGAGTTCAAGAAGGCAGGAGCATTATCATTGACATCCTGGATTTTACACAAAGA
Source organism: Actinostola sp. cb2023 (assembly GCA_033675265.1). Classification (NCBI taxonomy): domain Eukaryota; kingdom Metazoa; phylum Cnidaria; class Anthozoa; order Actiniaria; family Actinostolidae; genus Actinostola; species Actinostola sp. cb2023. Next base: position 267,150 of record JAUJYZ010001213.1, on the reverse strand, counting down.
AATACTTGTAAAATTATAAGATATGAAAATTACGTCACGGGAACATGTATATCACCAATGTGTATTGCAGTATCGTAAATACTTGCATGGATATGTATATATACATGCCTGAACACTAATATACACCGTTGCAGTATCGTAAATACTTGGATATGTCTTTATACATGCCTGCTGAACACTAATATACACCGTTGCAGTATCGTAAATACTTGGATATCCGGTCTTTATACATGCCTGAACACTAATATACACCGTTGCAGTATCGTAAATACTTGGATATGTCTTTATACATGTCTGAACACTAGTATACACCGTTGCAGTATCGTAAATACTTGGATATGTCTTTATACATGCCTGAACACTAATATACACCGTTGCAGTATCGTAAATACTTGGATATGTCTTTATACATGCCTGAACACTAATATACACCGTTGCAGTATCGTAAATACTTGGATATGTCTTTATACATGCCTGAAAACTAATATACACCGTTGCAGTATCGTAAATACTTGGATATGTATACATGCCTGAACACTAATATACACCGTTGCAGTATCGTAAATACTTGGATATGTCTTTATACATGCCTGCTGAACACTAATATACACCGTTGCAGTATCGTAAATACTTGGATATCCGGTCTTTATACATGCCTGAACACTAATATACACCGTTGCAGTATCGTAAATACTTGGATATGTCTTTATACATGTCTGAACACTAGTATACACCGTTGCAGTATCGTAAATACTTGGATATGTCTTTATACATGCCTGAACACTAATATACACCGTTGCAGTATCGTAAATACTTGGATATGTCTTTATACATGCCTGAACACTAATATACACCGTTGCAGTATCGTAAATACTTGGATATGTCTTTATACATGCCTGAAAACTAATATACACCGTTGCAGTATCGTAAATACTTGGATATGTATACATGCCTGAACACTAATATACACCGTTGCAGTATCGTAAATACTTGGATATGTCTTTATACATGTCTGAACACTAATATACACCGTTGCAGTATCGTAAATACTTGGATATGTCTTTATACATGTCTGAACACTAATATACACCGTTGCAGTATCGTAAATACTTGGATATGTCTTTATACATGCCTGAACACTAATATACACCGTTGCAGTATCGTAAATACTTGGATATGTCTTTATACATGCCTGAACACTAATATACACCGTTGCAGTATCGTAAATACTTGGATATGTCTTTATACATGCCTGAACACTAATATACACCGTTGCAGTATCGTAAATACTTGGATATGTCTTTATACATGTCTGAACACTAATATACACCGGTACCGTTGCAGTATCGTAAATACTTGGATATGTCTATATACATGCCTGAACACTAATATACACCGTTGCAGTATCGTAAATACTTGGATATGTCTATATACATGCCTGAACACTAATATACACCGTTGCAGTATCGTTGAACACCGTGCCTATCGTGTTGTTTCCATCCAGATCCCGTACAATCACAGTCAAAATGTACGAATCGTTTTGCTCTCGGTCCAGTATTACTGCAGTCGATATCTTGCCGGTTTGGTGATCGATATAAAATCGATTAGCATAGACACCATCTTGAATGGAGAATCTCAATTTGGCATTGGTACCCTATGAACAAATTGATATTTTAATAGATTGTCACTCAAAATCTGAAATTAAAAGCTCTCGTAAGCGACCGCGACCACTATTCAATAACTTCTTCAATAAGTCTTAGACTCAAAATACTGTCATGAAATCGGGGTGTCGTGGGTTCGAATCCCGCCCGAGGCGTCTGATTTTTTCCGAACATTTGTTCTGTATAATCTCCATTGGTTTCCATTTCTATACTCAAAATACTGTTGTGTGAAACGTTGTTTGCAAGTGCGCATTATAATACAATACTGTAGTAATGAGCAGGTGTCGTGCTTACGTATTACAATACATCACAAGTGTACATTATAATACAATACTGTAGTAATGAGCAGGTGTCGTGCTTACGTATTACAATACATCACAAGAGCTAAAAGCTCTCGCACTCGACTTCAGCACGTGGTCGCTTATGAGAGTCCATTAGAATGACTGTATTAGAATGACTGTATTAGAATGACTGCATTAGAATGACTGCATTAGAATGACTGTATTAGAATGACTGTATTAGAATGACTGTATTAGAATGACTGTATTAGAATGACTGTATTAGAATGACTGTATTAGAATGACTGTATTAGAATGACTGTATTAGAATGACTGTATTAGAATGACTGTATTAGAATGACTGTATTAGAATGACTGTATTAGAATGAATTAGAATGACTGTATTAGAATGACTGTATTAGAATGACTGTATTAGAATGACTGTATTAGAATGACTGTATTAGAATGACTGTATTAGAATGACTGTATTAGAATGACTGTATTAGAATGACTGTGTATTAGAATGACTGTATTAGAATGACTGTATTAGAATGACTGTATTAGAATGACTGTATTAGAATGACTGTATTAGAATGACTGTATTTAGAATGACTGTATTAGAATGACTGTATTAGAATGACTGTATTAGAATGACTGTATTAGAATGACTGTATGACTGTATTAGAATGACTGTATTAGAATGACTGTATTTAGAATGACTGTATTAGAATGACTGTATTAGAATGACTGTATTAGAATGACTGTATTAGAATGACTGTATTAGAATGACTGTATTAGAATGACTGTATTAGAATGACTGTATTAGAATGACTGTATTAGAATGACTGTATTAGAATGACTGTATTAGAATGACTGTATTAGAATGACTGTATTAGAATGACTGTATTAGAATGACTGTATTAGAATGACTGTATTAGAATGACTGTATTAGAATGACTGTATTAGAATGACTGTATTAGAATGACTGTATTAGAATGACTGTATTAGAATGACTGTATTAGAATGACTGTATTAGAATGACTGTATTGTATTAGAATGACTGTATGTATTAGAATGACTGTATTAGAATGACTGTATTAGAATGACTGTATTAGAATGACTGTATTAGAATGACTGTATTAGACTGTATTAGAATGACTGTATTAGAATGACTGTATTAGAATGACTGTATTAGAATGACTGTATTAGAATGACTGTATTAGAATGACTGTATTTAGAATGACTGTATTAGAATGACTGTATTAGAATGACTGTATTAGAATGACTGTATTAGAATGACTGTATTAGAATGACTGTATTAGAATGACTGTATTAGAATGACTGTATTAGAATGACTGTATTAGAATGACTGTATTAGAATGACTGTATTAGAATGACTGTGAATGACTGTATTAGAATGACTGTATTAGAATGACTGTATTAGAATGACTGTATTAGAATGACTGTATTAGAATGACTGTATTAGAATGACTGTATTAGAATGACTGTATTAGAATGACTGTATTAGAATGACTGTATTAGAATGACTGTATTAGAATGACTGTATTAGAATGACTGTATTAGACTGTATTAGAATGACTGTATTAGAATGACTGTATTAGAATGACTGTATTAGAATGACTGTATTAGAATGACTGTATTAGAATGACTGTATTAGAATGAATGTATTAGAATGACTGTATTAGAATGACTGTATTAGAACTGTACTGTATTAGAATGACTGACTGTATTAGAATGACTGTATTAGAATGACTGTATTAGAATGACTGTATTAGAATGACTGTGATGTATTAGAATGACTGTATGAATGACTGTATTAGAATGACTGTATTAGAATGACTTAGAATGACTGTATTAGAATGACTGAATGACTGTATTAGAATGACTGTATTAGAATGACTGTATTGAGATTAGAATGACTGTATTAGAATGACTGTATTAGAATGACTGAATGACTGTATTAGAATGACTGTATTGTAGAATGACTGTATTAGAATGACTGTATTAGAATGAATTAGAATGACTGTATTAGAATGACTGTATTAGAATGACTGTATTAGAATGACTGTATTAGAATGACTGTATTAGAATGACTGTATTAGAATGACTGTATTAGAATGACTGTATTAGAATTAGAATGACTGTATTAGAATGACTGTATTAGAATGACTGTATTAGAATGACTGTATTAGAATGACTGTGTATTAGAATGACTGTATTAGAATGACTGTATTAGAATGATTAGAATGACTGTATTAGAAATGACTGTATTAGAATGACTGTATTAGAATGACTGTATTAGAATGACTGTATTAGAATGACTGTATTAGAATGACTGTATTAGAATGACTGTATTAGAATGACTGTATTAGAATGACTGTATTAGAATGACTGTGATGTATTAGAATGACTGTATTAGAATGACTGTATTGACTGTATTAGAATGACTGTATTAGAATGACTGTATTAGAATGACTGTATTAGAATGACTGTATTAGAATGACTGTATTAGAATGACTGTATTAGAATGACTGTATTAGAATGACTGTATTAGAATGACTGTATTAGAATGACTGTATTAGAATGACTGTATTAGAATGACTGTATTAGAATGACTGTATTAGAATGACTGTATAGAAGAATGACTGTATTAGAATGAGAAGAATGACTGTATTAGAATGACTGTATTAGAATGACTGTATTAGAATGACTGTATTAGAATGACTGTACTGTATTAGAATGACTGTATTAGAATGACTGTATTAGAATGACTGTACTGTATTAGAATGACTGTATTAGAATGACTGTATTAGAATGACTGTATTAGAATGACTGTATTAGAATGATGACTGTATTAGAATGACTGTATTAGAATGACTGTATTAGAATGACTGTATTAGAATGACTGTATTAGAGAATGACTGTATTAGAATGACTGTATTAGAATGACTGTATTAGAATGACTGTATTAGAATGACTGTATTAGAATGACTGTATTAGAATGACTGTATTAGAATGACTGTATTAGAATGACTGTATTAGAATGACTGTATTAGAATGACTGTATTAGAATGACTGTATTAGAATGACTGTATTAGAATGACTGTATTAGAATGACTGTATTAGAATGACTGTATTAGAATGACTGTATTAGAATGACTGTATTAGAATGACTGTATTAGAATGACTGTATTAGAATGACTGTATTAGAATGACTGTATTAGAATGACTGTATTAGACTGTATTAGAATGACTGTATTAGAATGACTGTATTAGAATGACTGTATTAGAATGACTGTATTAGAATGACTGTATTAGAATGACTGTATTAGAATGACTGTATTAGAATTAGAATGACTGTATTAGAATGACTGTATTAGAATGACTGTATTAGAATGACTGTATTAGAATGACTGTATTAGAATGACTGTATTAGAATGACTGTATTAGAATGACTGTATTAGAATGACTGTATTAGAATGACTGTATTAGAATGACTGTATTAGAATGACTGTATTAGAATGACTGTATATAGAATGACTGTATTAGAATGACTGTTAGAATGACTGTATTAGAATGACTGTATTAGAATGACTGTATTAGAATGACTGTATTAGAATGACTGTATTAGAATGACTGTATTAGAATGACTGTATTAGAATGACTGCATTAGAATGACTGTATTAGAATGACTGTATTAGAATGACTGTATTAGAATGACTGTATTAGAATGACTGTATTAGAATGACTGTATTAGAATGACTGTATTAGAATGACTGTATTGTGTATTAGAATGACTGTATTAGAATGACTGTATTAGAATGACTGTATTAGAATGACTGTATTAGAATGACTGTATTAGAATGACTGTATTATTGACTGATTAGAATGACTGTATTAGAATGACTGTATTAGAATGACTGTATTATTGACTGATTAGAATGACTGTATTAGAATGACTGTATTAGAATGACTGTATTAGAATGACTGTATTAGAATGACTGTATTAGAATGACTGTATTAGAATGACTGACTGTATTAGAATGACTGTATTAGAATGACTGTATTAGAATGACTGTATTAGAATGACTGTATTAGAATGACTGTATTAGAATGACTGTATTAGAATGACTGTATTAGAATGACTGTATTACTGAATGACTGTATTAGAATGACTGTATTAGAATGACTGTATTAGAATGACTGTATTAGAATGACTGTATTAGAATGACTGTATTAGAATGACTGTATTAGAATGACTGTATTAGAATGACTGTATTAGAATGACTGTATTAGAATGACTGTATTAGAATGACTGTATTAGAATGACTGTATTAGAATGACTGTATTAGAATGACTGTATTAGAATGACTGTATTAGAAGAATGACTGTATTAGAATGACTGTATTAGAATGACTGTATTAGAATGACTGTATTAGAATGACTGTATTAGAATGACTGTATTAGAATGACTGTATTAGAATGACTGTATTAGAATGACTGTATAGAATGACTGTATTAGAATGACTGTATTAGAATGACTGTATTAGAATGACTGTACTGTATTAGAATGACTGTATTAGAATGACTGTATTAGAATGACTGTATTAGAATGACTGTATTAGAATGACTGTATTAGAATGATGTACTGTATTAGAATGACTGTAGAATGACTGTATTAGAATGACTGTATTAGAATGACTGTATTAGAATGACTGTATTAGAATGACTGTATTAGAATGACTGTATTAGAATGACTGTATTAGAATGACTGTATTAGAATGACTGTATTAGAATGACTGTATTAGAATGACTGTATTAGAATGACTGTATTAGAATGACTGTATTAGAATGACTGTATTAGAATGACTGTATTAGAATGACTGTATTAGAATGACTGTATTAGAATGACTGTATTAGAATGACTGTATTAGAATTGTATTAGAATGACTGTATTAGAAATGACTGTATTATTAGAATGACTGTATTAGAATGACTGTATTAGAATGACTGTATTAGAATGACTGTATTAATTGACTGTATTAGAATGACTGTATTAGAATGACTGTATTAGAATGACTGTATTAGAATGACTGTATTAGAATGACTGTATTAGAATGACTGTATTAGAATGACTGTATTAGAATAGAATTATTAGAATGACTGTATTAGAATGACTGTATTAGAATGACTGTATTAGAATGACTGTATTAGAATGACTGTATTAGAATGACTGTATTAGAATGACTGTATTAGAATGACTGTATTAGAATGACTGTATTAGAATGACTGTATTGACTGTATTAGAATGACTGTATTAGAATGACTGTATTAGAATGACTGTATTAGAATGACTGTATTGACTGTATTAGAATGACTGTATTAGAATGACTGTATTAGAATGACTGTATTAGAATGACTGTATTAGAATGACTGTATTAGAATGACTGTATTAGAATGACTGTATTAGAATGACTGTATTAGAATGACTGTATGAATGACTGTATTAGAATGACTGTATTAGAATGACTGTATTAGAATGACTGTATTAGAATGATTAGAATGACTGTATTAGAATGACTGACTGAATATTAGAATGACTGTATTAGAATGACTGTATTAGAATGACTGTATTAGAATGACTGTATATAGAATGACTGTATTAGAATGACTGTATTAGAATGACTGTATTAGAATGACTGTATTAGAATGACTGTATTAGAATGACTGTATTAGAATGACTGTATTAGAATGACTGTATTAGAATGACTGAATGATGTATTAGAATGACTGTATTAGAATGACTGTATTAGAATGACTGTATTAGAATGACTGTATTAGAATGACTGTATTAGAATGACTGTATTATTGTAGAATGACTGTATTAGAATGACTGTATTAGAATGACTGTATTAGAATGACTGTATTAGAATGACTGTTATTGTATTAAATGACTGTATTAGAATGACTGTATTAGAATGACTGTATTAGAATGACTGTATTAGAATGACTGTATTAGAATGACTGTATTAGAATGACTGTATTAGAATGACTGTATTAGAATGACTGTATTAGAATGACTGTATTAGAATGACTGTATTAGAATGACTGTATTAGAATGACTGTATTAGAATGACTGTATTAGAATGACTGTATTAGAATGACTGTATTAGAATGACTGTATTAGAATGACTGTATTAGAATGACTGTATTAGAAATGACTGTATTAGAATGACTGTATTAGAATGACTGACTGTATTAGAATGACTGTTATTGTATTAGAATGACTGTATTGACTGTATTAGAATGACTGTATTAGAATGACTGTATTAGAATGACTGTATTAGAATGACTGTATTAGAATGACTGTATTAGAATGACTGTATTAGAATGACTGACTGTATTAGAATGACTGTATTAGAATGACTGTATTAGAATGACTGTATTAGAATGACTGTATTAGAATGACTGTATTAGAATGACTGTATTAGAATGACTGTATTAGACTGACTGTATTAGAATGACTGTATTAGAATGACTGTATTAGAATGACTGTATTAGAATGACTGTATTAGAATGACTGTATTAGAATGACTGTATTAGAATGACTGTATTAGAATGACTGTATTAGAATGACTGTATTAGAATGACTGTATTAGAATGACTGTATTAGAACTGACTGTATTAGAATGACTGTATTAGAATGACTGTATTAGAATGACTGTATTAGAATGACTGTATTAGAATGACTGTATTAGAATGACTGTATTATTAGAATGACTGTATTAGACTGTATTAGAATGACTGTATTAGAATGACTGTATTAGAATGACTGTATTAGAATGACTGTATTAGAATATTAGAATGACTGTATTAGAATGACTGTATTAGAATGACTGTATTAGAATGACTGTATTAGAATGACTGTATTAGAATGACTGTATTAGAATGACTGTATTAGAATGACTGTATTAGAATGACTGTATTAGAATGACTGTATTAGAATGACTGTATTTAGAATGACTGTATTAGAATGACTGTATTATTGACTGTATTAGAATGACTGTATTAGAATGACTGTATTAGAATGACTGTATTAGAATGACTGTATTAGAATGACTGTATTAGAATGACTGATTAGAATGATTATTAGAATGACTGTATTAGAATGACTGTATTAGAATGACTGTATTAGAATGACTGTATTAGAATGACTGTATTAGAATACTGTATTAGAATGACTGTATTAGAATGACTGTATTAGAATGACTGTATTAGAATGACTGTATTAGAATGACTGTATTAGAATGACTGTATTAGAATGACTGTATTAGAATGACTGTATTAGAATGACTGTATTAGAATGACTGTATTAGAATGACTGAATGACTGTATTATTAGAATGACTGTATTAGAATGACTGTATTAGAATGACTGTATTAGAATGACTGTATTAGAATGACTGTATTAGAATGACTGTATTAGAATGACTGTATTAGAATGACTGTATTGACTGTATAGAATGACTGTATTAGAATGACTGTATTAGAATGACTGTATTAGAATGACTGTATTAGAATGACTGTATTAGAATGACTGTATTAGAATGACTGTATTAGAATGACTGTATATTAGAATGACTGTATTAGAATGACTGTATTAGAATGACTGTATTAGAATGACTGTATTAGAATGACTGTATTAGAATGACTGTATTAGAATGACTGTATTAGAATGACTGTATTAGAATGACTGTATTAGAATGACTGTATTAGAATGACTGTATTAGAATGACTGAATGTATTAGAATGACTGTATTAGAATGACTGTATTAGAATGACTGTATTAGAATGACTGTATTAGAATGACTGTATTAGAATGACTGTATTATTAGAATGACTGTATTAGAATGACTGTATTAGAATGACTGTATTAGAATGACTGTATTAGAATGACTGACTGTATTAGAATGACTGTATTAGAATGACTGTATTAGAATGACTGTGTATTTAGATTAGAATGACTGTATTAGAATGACTGTATTAGAATGACTGTATTAGAATGACTGTATTAGAATGACTGTACTGTATTAGAATGACTGTATTAGAATGACTGTATTATTAGAATGACTGTATTAGAATGACTGTATTAGAATGACTGTATTAGAATGACTGAATTATTAGAATGACTGTATTAGAATGACTGTATTAGAATGACTGTATTAGAATGACTGTATTAGAATGACTGTATTAGAATGACTGTATTAGAATGACTGTATATGAATGACTGTATTAGAATGACTGTATTAGAATGACTGTATTAGAATGACTGTATTAGAATGACTGTATTAGAATGACTGTATTAGAATGACTGTATTAGAATGACTGTATTAGAATGACTGTATTAGAATGACTGTATTAGAATGACTGTATTAGAATGACTGTATTAGAATGACTGTATTAGAATGACTGATGTATTAGAATGACTGTATTAGAATGACTGTATTAGAATGACTGTATTAGAATGACTGTATTAGAATGACTGTATTAGAATGACTGTATTAGAATGACTGTATTAGAATGACTGTATTAGAATGACTGTATTAGAATGACTGTATTAGAATGACTGTATTAGAATGACTGTATTAGAATGACTGTATTAGAATGACTGTATTAGAATGACTGTATTAGAATGACTGTATTAGAATGACTGTATTAGAAATGACTGTATTAGAATGACTGTATTAGAATGACTGTATTAGAATGACTGTATTAGAATGACTGTATTAGAATGACTGTATTGTATTAAATGACTGTATTAGAATGAATGACTGTATTAGAATGACTGTATTAGAATGACTGTATTAGAATGACTGTATTAGAATGACTGTATTAGAATGACTGTATTAGAATGACTGTATTAGAATGACTGTATTAGAATGACTGTATTAGAATGACTGTATTAGAATGACTGTATTAGAATGACTGTATTAGAATGACTGTATTAGAATGACTGTATTAGAATGACTGTATTAGAATGACTGTATTAGAATGACTGTATTAGAATGACTGTATTAGAATGACTGTATTAGAATGACTGTATTAGAATGACTGTATTAGAATGACTGTATTAGAATGACTGTATTAGAATTAGAATGACTGTATTAGAATGACTGTATTAGAATGACTGTATTAGAATGACTGTATTAGAATGACTGTATTAGAATGACTGTATTAGAATGACTGTATTAGATGACTGTATTAGAATGACTGTATTAGAATGACTGTATTAGAATGACTGTATTAGAATGACTGTATTAGAATGACTGTATTAGTATTAGAATGACTGTATTAGAATGACTGTATTAGAATGACTGTATTAGAATGACTGTATTAGAATGACTGTATTAGAATGACTGTATTAGAATGACTGTATTAGAATGACTGTATTAGAATGACTGTATTAGAATGACTGTACTGTATTAGAATGACTGTATTAGAATGACTGTATTAGAATGACTGTATTAGAATGACTGTATTAGAATGACTGTATTAGAATGACTGTGACTGTATTAGAATGACTGTATTAGAATGACTGTATTAGAATGACTGTATTAGAATGACTGTATTAGAATGACTGTATTAGACTGTATTAGACTGTATTAGAATGACTGTATTAGAATGACTGATTAGAATGACTGTATTAGAATGACTGTATTAGAATGACTGTATTAGAATGACTGTATTAGAATGACTGTATTAGAATGACTGTATGTATTAGAATGACTGTATTAGAATGACTGTATTAGAATGGACTGTATTAGACTGTATTAGAATGACTGTATTAGAATGACTGTGAATGACTGTATTAGAATGACTGTATTAGAATGACTGTATTAGAATGACTGTATTAGAATGACTGACTGTATTAGAATGACTGTATTAGAATGACTGTATTAGAATGACTGACTGTATTAGAATGACTGTATTAGAATGACTGTATTAGAATGACTGTATTAGAATGACTGTATTAGAATGACTGTATTAGAATGACTGTATTAGAATGACTGTATTAGAATGACTGTATTAGAATGACTGTATTAGAATGACTGTATTAGAATGACTGTATTAGAATGACTGTATTAGAATGACTGTATTAGAATGACTGTATTAGAATGACTGTATTAGAATGATGTATTAGAATGACTGTATTAGAATGACTGTATTAGAATGACTGTATTAGAATGACTGTATTAGAATGACTGACTGTATTAGAATGACTGTATTAGAATGACTGTTTAGAATTAGAATGACTGTATTAGAATGACTGTATTTAGAATGACTATTATGACTAGAATGACTGTATTAGAATGACTGTATTAGAATGACTGTATTAGAATGACTGTATTAGAATGACTGTATTAGAATGACTGTATTAGAATGACTGTATTAGAATGACTGTATTAGAATGTATTAGAATGACTGTATTAGAATGACTGTATTAGAATGACTGTATTAGAATGACTGTATTAGAATGACTGTATTAGAATGACTGTATTAGTATTAGAATGACTGTATTAGAATGACTGTATTAGAATGACTGTATTATTAGAATGACTGTATTAGAATGACTGTATTAGAATGACTGTATGACTGTATTAGAATGACTGTATTAGAATGACTGTATTAGAATGACTGTATTAGAATGACTGTATTAGAATGACTGTATTAGAATGACTGTATTAGAATGACTGTATTAGAATGACTGTATTATTAGAATGACTGTATTAGAATGACTGTATTAGAATGACTGTATTAGAATGACTGTATTAGAATGACTGTATTAGAATGACTGTATTAGAATGACTGTATTAGAATGACTGTATTAGAATGACTGTATTAGAATGACTGATTAGAATGATGTATTAGAATGACTATTAGAATGACTGTATTAGAATGACTGTATTAGAATGACTGTATTAGAATGACTGTATTAGAATGACTGTATTAGAATGACTGTATTAGAATGACTGTATTAGAATGACTGTATTAGAATGACTGTATTAGAATGACTGTATTAGAATGACTGTATTAGAATGACTGTATGAATGACTGTATTAGAATGACTGTATTAGAATGACTATTAGAATGACTGTATTAGAATGACTGTATTAGAATTTAGAATGACTGTATGACTGTATTAGAATGACTGTATTAGAATGACTGTATTAGAATGACTGTATTAGAATGACTGTGATTAGAATGACTGACTGTATTAGAATGACTGTATTAGAATGACTGTATTAGAATGACTGTATTAGAATGACTGTATTAGAATGACTGTATTAGAATGACTGTATTAGAATGACTGTATTAGAATGACTGACTGTATTAGAATGACTGTATTAGAATGACTGTAATGACTGTATTAGAATGACTGTATTAGAATGACTGACTGTATTAGAATGACTGTATTAGAATGAATGTATTAGAATGACTGTATTAGAATGACTGTATTAGAATGACTGTATTAGAATGACTGTATTAGAATGACTGTATTAGAATGACTGTATTAGAATGACTGTATTAGAATGACTGTATTAGAATGACTGTATTAGAATGACTGTATTAGAATGACTGTATTAGAATGACTGTATAGAATGAATGTATTAGAATGACTGTATTAGAATGACTGTATTAGAATGACTGTATGACTGTATTAGAATGACTGTATTAGAATGACTGTATTAGAATGACTGTATTAGAATTAGACTGACTATTAGAATGACTGTATTAGAATGACTGTATTAGAATGACTGTATTAGAATGACTGTATTATTAGAATGACTGTATTAGAATGACTGTATTAGAATGACTGTATTAGAATGACTGTATTAGAATGACTGTATTAGAATGACTGTATTAGAATGACTGTATTAGAATGAATGACTGTATTAGAATGACTGTATTAGAATGACTGTATTAGAATGACTGTATTAGAATGACTGTATTAGAATGACTGTATTAGAATGTATTAGAATGACTGTATTAGAATGACTGTATTAGAATGACTGTATTAGAATGACTGTATTAGAATGACTGTATTAGAATGACTGTATTATTAGAATGACTGTATTAGAATGACTGTATTAGAATGACTGTATTAGAATGACTGTATTAGAATGACTGTATTAGAATGACTGTATTAGAATGACTGTATTAGAATGACTGTATTAGAATGACTGTATTAGAATGACTGTATTAGAATGACTGTATTGTATTAGAATGACTGTATTAGAATGACTGTAGAATTACTGTATTAGAATGACTGTATTAGAATGACTGTATTAGAATGACTGTATTAGAATGACTGTATTAGAATGACTGTATTAGAATGACTGTATTAGAATGTATATGACTGTATTAGAATGACTGTATTAGAATGACTGTATTAGAATGACTGTATTAGAATGACTGTATTAGAATGACTGTATTAGAATGACTGTATTAGAATGACTGTATTAGAATGACTGTATTAGAATGACTGTATTAGAATGACTGTATTAGAATGACTGTATTAGAATGACTGTATTAGAATGACTGTATTAGAATGACTGTATTAGAATGACTGTATTAGAATGACTGTATTAGAATGACTGTATTAGAATGACTGTATTAGAATGACTGTATTAGAATGACTGTATTAGAATGACTGTATTAGAATGACTGTATTAGAATGACTGATTTAGAATGACTGTATTAGAATGACTGTATTAGAATGACTGTATTAGAATGACTGTATTAGAATGACTGTATTAGAATGACTGTGAATGACTGTATTAGAATGACTGTATTAGAATGACTGTATTAGAATGACTGTATTAGAATGACTGTATTAGAATGACTGTATTAGAATGACTGTATTAGAATGACTGTATTAGAATGATGTATTAGAATGACTGTATTAGAATGACTGTATTAGAATGACTGCATTAGAATGACTGTATTAGAATGACTGTATTAGAATGACTGTATTAGAATGACTGTATTAGAATGACTGTATTAGAATGACTGTAGTAGAATGACTGTATTACTTAGAATGACTGTATTGCCCATTTCAAAAACGAGCGGGGAACTGGGGCGAATTTAGTGTCGCAAAGGAGTCTGGGATCGTTACCAGGGACGCATTCAGCTGAGTTTATAACAACATAATAGAGAATATCGAAAATGACGAAGTTAAATTGCTGTATTCCTGGCTGTAGTAATAACCATCGAAACAAGCCATCCAATTTCAAGTTTTACTGTATTCCAACGGACCCTGAACTTCGTCGAAAATACGTAGTTATCCTTCGTAATGACAGTCTGAAGTTGAATTCACCGAGCACCAGAATCTGTGCAGATCACTGGGAAGGAGGTGAAAAGCTAAGCAGAACTCACCTTCCAACATTGTTTCCGTGGACTGTACAAACGCCAAAGAGAAGAGCAATCAAGAAGTTCAGTCCAGAGAAGATTGCTTCGTACAAACGTAAGAAAGTGACCGTGGATTATCAGGAAAACAGCGAATCTGAAGTGTCTCTAACTCTAAGTCTAACTGAATCCATGGAGACGGAACAACAAACCCCTGAAAGAGATGAGATTCCTGCCTCTATTTCCACTGATACTCAAACAGATTTGGAGTCATGCTCTTGTGAGCTAAACAAACTACTCCAACAAGAAAACGGACTACTCAAAGATGAAAATAAATTTCTTCGCCAAGAACTCGAGACGTTGAAAGCAGAAATCACGAAATTGAAGGGCGACATGAGAAAGCAAGGTCGTTTCGACATTGAAAAGTATAAAGCAAGTGACAGTGACATTGAATTTTACACTGGTCTTCAAAGTTACGATATGCTAAGAATGTGCTTCAAAATTATTGATGATCGAACCAACGACTTAGAGACGACACAACGTGGACATACACCAAAGATTGGGAGACCACGATCACTCTCTCACTTTCAAGAATTTGTATTAGTTCTCATGCGACTGAGACTTGGACTCTTTGAAAGAGATTTGGCTCATCGCTTTGGGATAGCCATAGGAACTGTTTCGAATATAATACGAACATGGCTGAGATTCCTAAGAGCAGAATTTGGTCCTCTGATAAAATTACCAGAGCAACCATCTTCGCAAAATAGAGCAAGTACATTCCTCAGGTGGTTTTAGCAACTTTGCTCCGGGAATATCTTCTTCATTAAGTGTAAATTGTGTCTTGTTTTGACTCTCTACGACCTTATCCTCCATGTTGCTTCAGTACAAGAAACGCAAGCGTCCCTGGTAACGATCCCAGAATCCTTTGCGACACTAAATTCGCCCCAGTTCCCTGCTCGTTTTTGAAATGGGCAATTAGAATGACTGTATTAGAATGACTGTATTAAAATGACTGCATTAGAATGACTGTATTAGAATGACTGTATTAGAATGACTGTATTAGAATGACTGCATTAGAATGACTGTATTAGAATGACTGTATTAGAATGACTGTATTAGAATGACTGTATTAGATATATAGAGAGTAACAACAATTTACAACAAAACAACGACTGCAACACCAACAACGAACAACAAACTAAAGTGTAAATGAGAGAGAAATGATACCTTATCTTTATCAGTAGCTTGCACCTGTAATACAATCGTTCCTGCTGACAAATTCTCGGCGACTGTACCATTGTAGGCAGAGTGTGTAAACACTGGTTTGTTGTCATTGACATCAGTCACGTGTATAGTAACGGTAGCATGGTCTGATGCTGGATATGATGAATAGGCCTATAGGATATTGAAAGAGATCAGTCACGTGTATAGTAACGGTAGCATGGTCTGATGCTGGATATGATGAATAGGCCTATAGGATATTGAAAGAGATCAGTCACGTGTATAGTAACGTAAGCATGGTCTGATGCTGGATATGATGAATAGGCCTATAGGATATTGAAAGAGATCAGTCACGTGTATAGTAACGGTAGCATGATCTGATGCTGGATATAATGAATAGGCCTATAGGATATTGAAAGAGATCAGTCACGTGTATAGTAACGGTAGCATGGTCTGATGCTGGATATGATGAATAGGCCTACAGGATATTGAAAGAGATCAGTCACGTGTATAGTAACGGTAGCATGGTCTGATGCTGGATATGATGAATAGGCCTACAGGATATTGAAAGAGATCAAAGTACATAAACTACTAATCATACTGTTTGTTTACAATCTACCAAAATGTCGTCTTCATTGCGCATGCTCAACACGAAATCGATCATTTTGGGGGCAGATGGTTGTATGTAGTCAAGCGTAACAACGACAAAATCAGACACAACAAAAAACAGAAATAAGTTATGCAGTGTAACTAATAGTAACCAAAGATCCTTTTATCGTACCAATACACGAATTGTGTATTCAGCCATTGTTTCTCTGTCCAAGGTTCCATTCAGTGATATCATACCCATGCTGCTATTTATAGCAAATAACCGCGAGGGATTGGTGCCTGAAACGGTAGTTTACATGACATTTATTTAGTAAATGAGAATATTATAATTGTGTAACTTTAATAAATATAAGGCCTTATATATTTAGTCGCGTCGGATAAAGGCGGGTCTTGATGTTATCTCTAACGCTTACCAGCCAGAGCGCTCGCATTATGTCCTTGAGCAAGACACTTTACCTTCACACATTGCCTCACTCCACCCAGGTGTATGGAGAGTAATCTGTCTAACTAAATACTGGGGAGAAACATGCGATGGACTAGCATATCATGCAGGGCATGGGAATAAAGCGCCGGCCACAGATTGAGACCCTTGAATCGGACATAACTTTACTGAACTGCAGTTAAGTGCAGTTATCATGTGTCGTATTTTAGACTAGTGAGCTTGGAAGCAAACATACCTTGATCAATGACGTACGTCACGGTGTCATTAATGGCCTTATCAAGGTCGAATGCTTGGACTTGGAAGATTGCTGCTCCCTGATGACAATATTGGAAAACACTTAAACCGTGCAACATAAATAGTACTATGTAACACCAAGATATCAGTCAACAACAGTCAGACATTGGTGTGTGTGTGGATCCCATGTCTAAAGGTGTTTTAGTAGTAAACACTTAAACCGTGCAACATAAATAGTACTATGATGTAATACCAAGATATCAGTCAACAACAGTCAGACATTGGTGTGTGTGTGGATCCCATGTCTAAAGGTGTTTTAGTAGTAAACACTTAAACCGTGCAACATAAATAGTGCTATGATGTAATACCAAGATATCAGTCAACAACAGTCAGACATTGGTGTGTGTGTGGATCCCATGTCTAGAGTTTAGCGTCTACATGTGCGCCCAATCGTCTAAAGGTGTTTTAGTAGTAAACTACAATATAACGAAGACATGGCAGCAGCGGTTCGTTACCCACCAGAGCGTTTTTAATTCCTTAAACTTCTTCAGTGGCTAGAATGGAAGCAGAAATGTGCACGCTAGCGGATCGCTTCTCAACTCTTCAAGGAGGAGGGTGAAGTCCAAGGAAGCACACAAATTTATACGATGGGAAACGAAACCCAACACATTTTTTTACCTTCGCGACAGAAGAAGAAGAGGGAGAGTTCGAGAAGGTAGTCGAGAAGTTTGATGAGACATCTCTCACTCACACTCCTTACTACATTCTAATATTATCTACATACAACCAAAACTCATCTCACTAGTTTTTATTGAGGGAGGACAACCGGAGTACCCGGAGAAAAACCCTCGAAGCCAAGGGAGAGAACGAACTTAAAGAAACTCAAATCACATGAAGCGCCTGGTCTGGGAATTGAACCAGGCACCACAGCGGTGAGAGGCGAGTGTTCTCACCACTCGACCACCCTTGCTTCCCCAACAGCACATGTAGATACACTGTACAGGGGAAACAGGGGAAACAGGTAACACTTGCGATCTACTGATCTGAGAAAAGAAATCTGAGAAGAAACACAGATCGATGATGAGTAGCCAATTGAACATCCTACTTTAGTCAAAGACTTCTGTACAATACACTAGACTGGTGAATTGAAACCAGCACTTCTAGTCTTCAAAAAGCCAATACGCTACATAGATACGGACATTGTACCATAATCAACAAGTATGAATCACATTCCGTACATAGATGATTGTTAGACAATGGACATTGTACCATAATCAACAAGTATGAATCACATTCCGTACATAGATGATTGTTAGACAATGGACATTGTACCATAATCAACAAGTATGAATCACATTCCGTACATAGATGATTGTTAGACAATGGACATTGTACCATAATCAACAAGTATGAATCACATTCGTACATAGATGATTGTTAGACAATGGACATTGTACCATAATCAACAAGTAGGAATCACATTCCGTACATAGATGATTGTTAGACAATGGACATTGTACCATAATCAACAAGCATGAATCACATTTATAATTGTCGTTCCCAAGAAACTTGTAAAAGGAAGAGAGATATCACTGAGATATCAGTCAACAATAGTCAATATAATACAATAGTTTACTTAAACACGTTTCGTCCAAGAGCGCGAAGCTCGTTCAAAATACGAACGTGTGTAGTACCCGGGGTGTAGTATAAATAATCTAATATTAAAAAAAAATAAAGTTACAATTTTTAAAGGTAAGTCAGACATTAGTGTGTGTGTTGGCGTCATGTGTAGAGTATAGCGTCTACTCCCAATCTAAAGGATTTTAAAGTACATATAAATAACAGTTGATTTACAACAAAACCAAGACAGTGCTAAATAATGCTATTTCTATTGTTTAATTAGTGCTATTTTAGTAGTACTATTTAGTTGAAAACACTCTACTAAAAACAATTATATAAAATATGAATACAAGAACAAGCAAATGACCCAAGCCGAGAGTTTGCCAAGTCGTTCTGCTAATTTTCCATAAAAGATGAGTAGCAAACTCATCATTCACTAATGACAGATTAACACAATGAATTACTGACCAAAGAAGCGTCTTCACTAACAGCTGCCGAGTAGGAGTAGGCTGTAAATTTGGCAGGTAAGTCATCTGCATCCAGTACATAAACAACCACCATGGTCCAGTTACTTAGACCTGGTTGATCCTGACCGACATGAAATTAAAATCGGATAAGCATATTGTATATTTAGCATAAACCATCCCGAGGTCTACAATATACAATACAATATAGTTTATTTCGACACGTGTCGTCCAGGAGCGCGAAGCTCGTTCAAAATACGAACGTGTGCAGTATATAATAATCTAATAAATAATAAAGTTAAGAATTCAAAAGTACTAAGAACTAACTATCGCAAATCCTGCAATCTGATTGGTTCGCTACTAGTGGTCTATCATCTCCTATAACTCATCGATACATTTTCGCGCGCGCCCATTGGTCAAAACGCGTCACGTGGTACGATTTCACTGGACGGATGTCAGGTAATATCCCCCAGTTTTGAGATGATGTCTCCCACTTTGGAGAAAAATGAAATTATCTTAATTGTAATGACAAAACAACAGTGACCTGGAAATAAAGGTTTTGGTAGACAATGCAGTTCGAAAAACACGAAAAAGTCAACAAAATATGCAATGAATGTGTTTTTCTCCGAGCCGAGTGTTTTATTTACAGAAGACGTACGTAGAAAATTTATCGAAGGGTGATAAAATAAATAAACCCCTTTCTGGCTTACTGGTATATCGGCTCATAATGTCCTTGGATGAGAGATGGTCCTCAAATATATCACAGTTGCCCTCCGGAAGCTTCGCTTCTCGGCCAACTGTTTATTTCTCGGACCATCTCTCAGCCGCGGACATTATCGGCCGATATACCAGTCGCCAGATGGGGTTTATTTACTAAATTGACCCCGAGTAGAGGTAAACAAACAAAATGGCGGCTTTGTCGTCGCGTTTTGCTAATTTTTCGGAGGAGTTTCTCGACGAATTATTGTCTGTTGCTTGTTTGTGTCATTTTCTACTGACCTACTGGATGGTTTATGTTAAAACAATTAGACTACTCGTTTTCTATGAGGATAGTCAACTCGGTGCTACGCGCCTCGTTGACTATTGCCTCTTAGTAGAAACCAACTAGCATACTATCACGAATCCTGCAATCTGATTGGCTAACGTACTCACTATCTATTTAACAATTAGACAGCGAGTCCGAGTTGGCTATGAGCAGATAGGCTCCTGCCGAGTTGACTATCTTAGCTCATAGACAACGAGGGCGAGTTGTCTAATTGTTTTAGTATAAACAAACTAGCATACTTAATATTACACCAATATTTCTTGTTTAATTTGCATAAGTAAGAAGAATACGAATTTTATGCTAGTCATAAGTACACATTTGGCTGAACTAAATCGAGCAGTTTAGTTAAAACTAAACCAGAAAAGTTGGTTCTTTTGTTGAAAAACTTTCATAAATCAAATAACAAATGAACAAAACACGAGTCAAGAGTGGCGTAGCCTTCGTTTATTACCTTTATCACTATCAGTACTCCATTTGACTTTGTCTTCGCTCAGTTTTAAAAGTTGAAAAATCGGCACGAAAAATCTTCAACTTTAACGATCGTTTCTCGCTCAGTTTCTGCAGTGTCAGCCAAAGAAAACTTGCTTGAATTGTCAATGAGATGTCTATATTTATGTGCTTTTTCCATTTCTTGCTCTTGAGATTTGTTTCTCGGTCTATTTTAGCTCTTTTTAGCGAAAAAACAACCATCGGGTTTGTCCGCCATCTTGCTTCATCTTTCACGGCCAATGATTACCATGGTGATTCGCTACTAGGGGACTATCACTATTAGATCCCTAGTAGCGTAGCCAATCAGATTGCAGGATATGTGATAGACCACTAGTTTGTTTATACTAATGAGTGATAGATAGTGAGTAGCGAAAAAGCCGGCGTTTAGAAGAAGAAAAAACAAAGCGAAAAATCAATAAATATTACATAAATTCGAAGGTAGTATGCTACTAGTAGTCCAATATTACATAAATTCGAAGGTAGTATGCTACTAGTAGTCCAATATTACATAAATTCGAAGGTAGTATGCTACTAGTAGTCCAATATTACATAAATTCGAAGGTAGTATGCTACTAGTAATTGTTAAATATATCGAAACAACTGTGGCTCAACACATTGTAATTGCCACACTGCGTTGCGCACACAAACTTTAGAACACAGATTTGAAAACAGTTCAGTAATTTAGTAATAATTTAATCATAATAAATAAATAAATAATGACATAATATTCAAGATTAATGGTTATCAGTAAGGCAAGACGTACCTGTACAGTTATGTTCAGAGTGTACTTTGTTTCTTTTTCAAAGTCCAACCAGGATGAGAGACTTATTTGACCTCCATAGAAATTTATTGCGAACTTTCCTGCCTGACAAAGAGAAAATAAACAAAACATTGAAAATAAACGAAACATAGAAAACAAACAAACCATAGAAAATAAACAAACCAGAAAATAAACAAACCATAGAAAATAAACAAACCAGAAAATAAATAAAACATAGAAAATAAACAAAATGTAGAAAATAAACAAAACCTGGAAAATAAACAAAACCTAGAAAATAAACAAAACATAGAAAATAAACAAAACATAGAAAATAAACAAAATATAGAAAGTAAACAAATAACGCAAAAACATCAACGATAGAAAAATGTAATAAACGAAACAACAAACAAATGAATGAACGAACGATTGAAGCAATAGAGACAGCAATATATGGATATCGATTGATAGATTGGTGAATGAATAAATGAATGAAATATCAATGGAAACTAGCGAGTATATCAGGATAGGTATTTTTATGCTAATTTGCGCTATATATACGCAAACTTTATTATTATTATTTATTATTATTATTATGGGCTGTGTCGGTGTATAATGATCGATAAATTCAATGTCCAAGGAAATATATAACACAGTACTTAACTTTACTGACGTTTTGATCCTTAGTCCTTCTTACGGTGTTACATATGTCCTTTAACCATTGTTTATATTTATATGTTTTCCATTGAACAAATGAATGAATGATGATATGATCAGGATCAACAAAATTGATAGTTACAGGGTGTCCCAGAAGTTCGATTTAACATCGTGTATCTCATTGTGACCAACATTCTTGCAAGACAATTGCTCAGTTTTATTGAATTTATCAAAAAAGTTCACCAACAAAAGATCAACTGAAAAAAAGATTTCCCCGCCAAAAATTAGTCATGTCGAGCCGCGCATATCGGTATTTATATTTCTGTTTCCCGTGATAACGACGTTTTGACAAAGGTGAGCTCTATCAAAGTAAATGCATCGTATATGATTGCATAAGCTTTAAATGTTTTATTTATTTAATAGTTTTACAGTGTAGAGAAAGGACTCGTGGTCTAGGCAACCGTAAAGTGAGATCTTCAGGGTCATTGATTCCAGAAAAGTTTGATTGAGGAATATAACAAAAGGCATGATTTAAATTCTCGATTAACACTTACAACAGAAGAGTGGGACAGTGTTTTGTTTTCAGGCGAATGCACAAAGTATACTGATTCCAAGTATAGAATCCAACCGAATCGAACTTGTTGCAGAGATTGGATCCCGAAGAATTCGAATATGAAAAAGCTGAATCACTGGAGGAGTTGTCCCATTTAATGCCGCGACGCCTTCAAAACGTTATCAAAACAACGGTCATGCAAGCCTCTAACTATAACCTCTTGGGACAAAATTAACCAGTACTTCATTTTGTACCTCATTACCGCTGACTATTGTGTACTGCAGTTGTCCATTTATTCCACTGTCCTCATCTATTGCTGCAGCAGTGAATAAAACACTCTTTATTGACGTTGACTAAAAGACAAAACCATACAGTCATATTAATTGGACCAGTGATAATAATTAATTGGACCAGTGATACAACGGAAAACTATAACTATATAACTGAACGAATGAACAAACGAAAGAAACATATCAGTTTACACAACAAAACTGGTTCTTCATTGTAGTATACCCAACAGAAGTTTCTGATTTCATAGTGTATGTGCATGTATGTGGACGGCCTTGACCGGGAACACCACATCGGTACTTCGTATCTCTGCTTTAGTTTATAAAGGTCTTACCTCACTTATCGACACTTCGTAGAGCTTTTGCGGAAAGGCTGGGATGACATCGTTTATGTCGTTGATTAGACATGCAAAGCTAGCAGTTGCCTGGATAGAGAACCAAATTAATTACACGTTATGACTATATTAAATGTACTTTTCTAAAGTTAGTGATTGGGGAAATGATCACAAAAATACGAATGTGATTTCTGATTGGTCAATATTATTGTCTCTTGGGGAAGGGGCACGTCATGAATAATTATTTCTCGAGTGAGAGATCAGTCGGGTTCGGTGGTTTGAGGCAAGGTCCTGAAATCGTTTCTTGAGGAATAGAACCATGACAACACTCTCTCTACCGTATTTTAACCGTGGCTCTAAATTACGGTAGAAAGAGTGTATCTCAGTGTAGCCTACGTAGCTGGCCCTTTGGGGAAAGGATTGGGAAGGAGAAGGGGGGAGGGGAGGGGAAGTGGAAGTGGAAGGGGACTGGGGAGGAGAAAGAGGAGAAATGACCTTCCCCTCCCTTTCCCTTCCCCTACCCTTCCCAAGGGCCAGCTACGCAGGCTAATCTCAGTGCCTCATGATACTTGATTGAATTCTTGGTCGTCCAGCTGGAATATGAAGTCTACATTTTCCGACAACATGGACGGATGTTTATTTTATTTTTATTTATAAAATCTTTTGACAGACGGCCTACGTCAGCAGAGCTGATTTTCAGAAGGGCTCTGTATAGAGAAATATAAATATAAATATAATAGATAAATTATAAAATAATTGATGTGCTTTGGCACTTTTAGATCGACTAGTTTAACGGAACTACAGTGAAAACAGGCAAGACAGTAAGATGCGGCCAATCATGGCTCATTAGTTGACGGATATCTGTCAGTCCATTGGTTTATTATTTTGCAGACCGGTAAAAATTAGACTAGTTTAAAATTCATTTAGGGATTTGTTTGCTGACCGAGTAGGTTAAGCTATACTAGTATAAAATGGCAGGCCATACTTACAGGCGTTGCTCCGGTCTTGGTTGCTTTCACAGTACCCACTATACGAGATGAGCTAAGCGCCTGTTGAACAAGCATACTTTTACGTACGGAACTAATGAACTTAAAGCGACCGTCGTCCATAAGGAACAGGCCAGATGCGAGATTGCAAGTTAAAGATGCCAGATGACAATTACGTGCCGGATCACGCCAAGTGACAGATGCCAAGTGTCACATGCCAAGTGTCAGATCTGGCAGTATACCACAGGCATATAGTGGTCAGTGGTCCCGTAGATGTAGCGTGATCGCCGGGCCCGCTCCAACCGCCACCCATAAGAGCCTCGACCCCACTCATCCCTTCCGTAATTACAGCAAATGGATCATGCAAACCTGGACCTCCGTATCTACACCAACCTTGTCTGGGAGAAACTAGTAAACTCCTTCCATCACAAAAGCTCCTCACCCCCTAGATCACAGCACAACTTGTGCTACCAACGAAAACAGGGCCCTTGCTTCACTAAAGAAATTACCCAACATTATCATCAAACCATCCGATTAGGGGTGAGCAATTGTCCCGAACACCTCTATGTACAAGAGGCACTCATACATTAACAACTACTTCATATCAGTACACCATGATCCCATCCCTCACCTTGTGAATTGTACTCCATCAATGACTACTTACTTACACACACTTCTCTCTTCCCGCCTTATCGATCTTCCTACATACCAATTCCTATCCCCCCTCCTCCCCCACCTTCCTCCCAGGACCTCTATAAGATGCTCCCCCAAAACCCAACACACCGGGTCAACCTATTATTTCTGTTTGCGACTCACCAACTGAACGACTGTCCGTTTTCGTCGACCATTTCCTTAAGCCACTTGTCCTCTTTATCTCTTTATCTCTTACAACATACGCCGGGACACTAACCATTTCCTACAAACCATCTTCCAACTCCCCATTCGGCCCCTCCCTGAACATTCTACACTTGGCATCTGGCATCTGACACTCGGCATCTGGTATCTCTGTTTGATTGTTTTGTCGATATTACGCCATCGCATGCCGGGTCGAAATGTTATGCACTCTGGAGATGTAGTCGACGTGTTGGCAAACAAACGGACAAATATAATGCAACTGAATTAAAGGTGAAATATATAACTTAGAACTGTGAAGATCGATCTCTTGAAGTTAGTGATGACGCCATCCATGGGAAATACTCCTATTTCCACGGCTCTCGACTAATCAGTAAGAAATTGATAGATTGTGGTAACATTTAACATTTTCACATAACGCTATGAATTGCCGGCATATAACTGCATAACGTTATGCATAGCAATGGGGCACCTGTGATCATGGAGTTTGACCAAACTACGTCTAGATCACAGGTAACCCATTCGCAATAAAAACTATTTCCACGAGTAAAAGAGGCTACAAGTAAAGTTATTACTTGGTGTCATACCTCTCTGTCTATTCGTTTCTTTATGGATATTTGTCCTGTCGTGGGTTTAATGGCAAAGTACGTTGCCGCATCCCCTGAAATGTCAAACTCATCTGCTGGCTGGGAAGTACTAACATTAATGATAAATGTACCTGTAGATAAAAATAACCATAGGCCGTTTTATTTGCCGACCGATCAGACAAGATTAGGAAACACAACAATTTACTCTACGTCTGTCACGTGATTCTGTCTCGTCCAATGAAACACCATGAAAAATGAACTCCCGCAATACAGCGCTTCACAATTCTGAACAATGATTCGAGGTTGGCATTGAATCAAATACAAAGCACAAGGCCAACCTCGACTTGATATAATTGTTCGTGGCTACTGAACAGAACCGTGAAGTGGTGTATTGGTGTAGAGAATACTTGTATCAAAATTCAACTGGACGAGAGTTATCTGGTGCGACATACTATGTACTTATTGACTGAGTGGGAGGCCGAATGGGAAAATATTTGGCTCGAGGTCATGACGTACGGAACGAGCGCACGGCCCGACCTAACTCAGTCAATAAGCATTTTATCATATGACCCACCCGACCCTCTTTTTCCAATGGTTGTATTAAAGAGAGCGCACGAGTCGGAAAATTCGGCTTTTTCCGGACCAACTTACTTCATCACGTCCGCACCCCATTACGTGACTTTTTCCAATACGGCTGATATGATAAATGTAATAACTTACCTACAGGTAACTCCTCATTCCTCTGTAGTGTTGACAGGCCATTAATTTCGGTGATATAGAAATTCCCTAACAATACACAAATTCGGAATGTCAACCAAGCCGCCGCCCTCAGTTGGTTGACTATCGGTCTGTTGGGTTCAGTATCTGACCAACACTCAGGGTCTTAAATTGATTGAGAAGGTGCTGCCTTTGTTCCATCAGCAAATGGTGAGACCTTCGTGAGCTTCGAATGATCACGTTTCTCTCCATACTACACTACACCATAAAAGAACCCCACTGAAGACGTAAGTAAACCTCTGGCTGCAGTGTCCAGGTTGCTCTATGAAGTTCCGAAAACAAGGCTAACCTCAGGATCTCCATTTCAAGAGTCTTGAATCTCTTGAATAAAGTGTTGTTGTTATTATTATTATTATTATCATTATTATTATCAGTTATTATTATTATTATTATTATCATTATTATTATCAGTTATTATTATTATTATTATTATTATTATTATTATTATTATTATTATTATTATTATTATTATTATTATTATCACTATCATTATTTATATTTTTAAATTATTATGATTATTATTATTAGCAAAACCTATATTTATCATGTTCTAAAACCAGGAATGTCGGAACGGAGGGTTGAAGCCGTGTCATAGCTTCACCATCGTCTACCAGACAACTAATACGGCGCGTGCAGGCAAACGTTCTCTTTGTCAACAGCCAGTTTTATAGTCGCACAGAATCGTCTCCTAGCTGGTCAGCAGCATCACTCGATATTGATGGATAGCATTGCCTACTGAATTCCTTATATGGTGTTCTTATTGTAAGAAGAGTCTGGATTCCACAATAATGTTACATCCTTCTGCTCAAACTCCAACAACAAAAGTCTTGGCATCTGTCGCTACCCAATGAATCATCATTGAAGCAGAACGATGCCAGTATCCCGTCGAGTCTTTGAATACAAATATTTTTAATTTAAGTTTTCTCTGAATCTTAAAGAAGGTCTCGTTAGCAAGATTTATTTCATCGAACCATGAAATGTTTGATTCCTGCAGTAATACTGCCTATACAGGTAGCGACATCAATAATGGTAGTATCGGTTATCGCTAAGGATGCAGGAATTTGAAACGAAAATACGTTAGAAGAAAACAAAGACAGACATATAAAGCCCGAAATAGTCGTATGGATGGCTGCACTGGGCTAAAACTAGGGCACTGAAAACCTGATAATACTCAATATATCTTTCCTTTTTGGCATTCACTCTCTATGAACAAAAAGCTAGCCAAATGCATTAAATACAACAAAATTAATTTGAAAAATATTTAAAACATAGCTTGTATGTCTTTCTTTTTTGGAAGAGTATACGTATATGTATCATTCCTCGCGTAAATTAGGTCACAAGTCGATATAATTGATCAAACTTCGAAATTATACTTCTTTTTTTAAATAGTTCAAATTAGTTATCTATTAGTTGATCAAACTGCACTCTGCATTCTGCCCACAATAGTGCCTAATTCTTCTGAAAAACAAACAGAACCATATTGAGGTATACTTGCGTGGTTTTAGTTCCTGGTGACAGCTAGCTAGAGTGAATGACTTTAAACAATAAAACATAAACAGGAAACTTGGCTCGATATTCAATTGTTTACTTTCTACTTGTTATTTTCTCTTCATTCAGTTGTCCAACGTTGGTAATGATTATTAGATTTTCTATTCAGTCCATGTATTTACTAGGTTCTCTATTCAGTCCATGTATTTACTAGGTTCTCTATTCAGTCCATGTATTTACTAGGTTCTCTATCAGTCAGTCCATGTATTTACTAGATTCTCTATTCAGTCCATGTATTTACTAGGTTCTCTATTCAGTCCATGTATTTACTAGGTTCTCTATTCAGTCCATGTATTTACTAGGTTCTCTATTCAGTCCATGCATTTACTAGGATTTCTATTCAGTCCATGTATTTACTAGGTTCTCTATTCAGTCCATGTATTTACTAGGATCTCTATTCAGTCCATGTATTTACTAGGTTCTCTATTCAGTTCATGTATTGAAATGAATAAATTACACTGTTCATGCAGATGTTTTGAAACACTTATAAAATTCAACAATGAATGTGCAAGTTGTATTCGGTATAGAAGTCAAAATTCAACTCAATTGATCGCTGCTCACACTTCATATAGGCTTTGCTAGGGAAAAAAGAGTTTCTAAAATACATTTTTTTAAATAACTAAGAAAAATGAATAAATAAATAGATGACATTTATTTGTACCTTCATAAATTGCATCTCTAGCTTTAATAAAGCTTACCTTCACCTATTTGTACAAATGACATCAATATAACACAGACTTGACCGAAGAGCATCTTTCTATCAGAAAACATCCCTGTAACTTTACGACTGCATCACACTACAAGATTCTTTTGACCATCAGAATAAAGTTTTGTTAATTAGAAGCAGACAAGCAACGGTAGATGATTAAGTAGATGGTGATATCAGGCTCTTCAAATCAGTATAAAATACAGTCTACAAACAGGTTCCAAGTATGCCGCATATAGAAGTGACTGAATGGACCTTGTGGGGTGACAGTACTTGTTTTCAATAATTAATCATAGTACGAAGTCACAATATAAACTTGAATAGTTAAACACCGGTTTTTAGTAAACAAAGCAGGTCCTTACACTATAGGCCGACTCACAGTACGCGGTAGGATTGGCTAAACTTTTAGCAATTACTAATGTAGTACATTAGGAGATTGTATTGTGTTTGAAACTTAAAATAGGTACAGTGGAACCCGGCGTTACGGACACCCGGTTATTACGGACACTGCGTCTCGTCCCGATGGTGTCCGTATTAACCGGGTTCCACTGTATATTGCATCGATGAAAGAAAGTAAATTACCACAGTCACCTCATTTACCACGCTCTTAGCTTGTTCGGTGATTCTATGAGAGCGACACCAAGTTTAACAGGAACAAGCTTCAGCTATGCGTTCCCTGGCAGCTACTAAGCTGGATCTGTTTCTGGTGGGGTGAGTTTAAGAACGGAAATATTTAGTTTAGTGCTTTGGTTTCATCTGC
The DNA here is from genome assembly GCA_033675265.1 of Actinostola sp. cb2023. NCBI lineage: Eukaryota > Metazoa > Cnidaria > Anthozoa > Actiniaria > Actinostolidae > Actinostola > Actinostola sp. cb2023. The sequence continues at coordinate 236,855 of JAUJYZ010001213.1, read as the reverse complement.
CAATGTCATTCCTTGCGAACGTATAGAGGAATTCTGTAGGGCAGCGGCCTTGAAGTCATATTCTTGATGCATTATTTGTCTAATACAAGAACACACTGTCTTGTCTTTCTGGGCAGGATAAGTTTCAACGCTGACCTGATCAATGTCATTCAGCGAACATGAACTTTGACTTCACACTCGTACGTTGCAATGTAAGAGTTGTATTCAGGCGCAACTTCGTCTTCATACTCTTCGCCTTCTGTTTCTTCGTTTTCAGACTTGGTTTGGGACTGTTCCGAGTGATGTTCGTCATCAGTGTATCGGTAGAGTGGGGTCAAATGTTCCGCTGATTAACGACAAGTGCTGTTCTTGTGCTGACGTCGTGTCGCTCTGCTCATTCACTGCGTTAAGGTGTGGTGCACATCGTTGGGAATTGCGTTGATGGTTACAGGTCTGCTTATGTTCCTGTTGTCTTGGTTTGGGAGGGTCCTTTACGGTAAAAGCAGGACAGGGTGCAGCACTATACTTTCCCCCCATCAATTCACGATTGCCTCACTACGTAGACGGGTAGGTCTCCCGATTTATGAATGACAGTGTAGGGAGTGTCTTCCCATCGGTCTTGCAGCTTGTTCTTTCCTCTATTGACCAATCTTAAAAATACTTGAAATTCAGCTTAGCCTCACTTCCAAGATACAAAACAAAAGGAAAAATTAGAATAACAAAACAAACTACTCCTGAATGCGAGGCTAAGTTCAATTTTATGTATTTTTAAGATTGGTCAATTGCCGAGGTTCTTCACTAGCACATAGTTTCCAGGTTCATCTAATAAGCTGTATTTATATCAATTTTTTATAAATATATTATCTTGAGGACCTCCCTGAAAACCACGTTATTGTGATGGGCGCTTCCTCCCAAAGGGCTTTGGCTACGGTTTCTGCCTTCTGAATGCGCGTAGGTATTGCCCAGGCGAACTTTGTGAAGGTGTCAGTGACTACAAGTACATTTTCGAAGCCCCCTTCTTTCTCTAGCGACAAGAACTCAATTGCTAATAGCTCCATATATAGCCTCAGTTGTGATCCTCCAAGGATCAGGAGTCTTCCGTTTGATACACCTCTCGCATTCTTTAATGTGTTTATATCTACAATGCTTGTGATGCCAGGCCAGAAACTTTTACAGTTAAAGTTAAATGTGTACTTGATCTTTCGCCCAGTTATCTATCAGAGAAATGCTACCACAGCGATCACAAGTATAACACCAGATCTAAAATCCAGTGGTGCCTTAATCGTGCCCAATTTAAAACAAGAGACTAATATACACAAATTCAAATTAAATCTTAAGGCCATGCCAAACAATCAGATCAATTAACATATTTTAGCCATTCTATTGATAGTTCATAATTAAGTTATTGCCATTATATTCATTCCCATTAGTTTTTAAGTAAAAAAAGTAGTTCTTAGTTGATATTTTTATTCATAGTTGTAAATAGTTGTTGAAAAGCCTAACAGGCAACTACTATTAAAGATTACCATTATCGTTGCCAGAAGAAACGATGTTGGACCAGGTCAAGGGTCTTTCCGTTGTCCTTCCCTATATGGCCAATGAACGTGCAATCGATCAGAACACGCTTGTGTATTGATTCTGTTAGGACAAGCTGGAGTATCTCTCTCATTAACTAGGCGGCGACAGAATAAGACTCCACTACGAAGAGTGAGCCTTTCTCTATCTTTGAGGATCTGTCGAACGAGACGACTCTCAGTCTCGCTTCAGGTACACATTTTGGTCGTGCAGAAGGTCTGTACTGATGGTAGGGTCTTCTCTCTGTAACCATCGTTTTGAAATTCGTATGTTGATAAAACAACACGTCAGGAATTGATGCAGGCTGAATGGCTAATGCTTCTACCGATGGACAATCGAGTTTGTCATCGTTATACTGTGATTGGACAGCGTGGGAACTGCAAACGGCTTGGAATCCTCCTCCAGAACATGTGTATGCATCACTATTGTCCAATAGACAAAACTGTTTGATATTTTGTTTATATAGATAAGAAAAGTCTTCACAAAAAAAAGTACTTTTAATGTTTGGCTTTTGATTAATATTGACAGTCCATTTCTGTCACGCAACACTGTTACGTGTATTCTATATCCAGATAATTAGGGAAATTTGCTTTAAATGATGATACGATTAATATACACCTATTCCAAAATCACGTTTTTATTGCAAACAACTCAGTTTCTCAATATATACACCTATTCCAAATATCGTTGTCCGGGCCGAAAGCAACAAGCAAGAAGCTGACGACCGCAAAGGGCATTGGGACTTCCTCCTTATTCATTTATTCATCCGTAGACATTTTGATAACATGCATTTTCAAATGGCCGAATATAGTTCCGAATATAGTTCCAAATGATTGCTATTCAACGCTTGTAGGGATAACTTCTCAAGTACCACGGATAAATGAACTAATTAGGAGATTCCCAAAGTCCTTTGCGGTCGTCAGCTTCTTGCTTGTTGCTTTCGGCCCGGACAACGATATTTGGAATAGGTGTATATATTGAGAAACTGAGTTGTTTGCAATAAAAACGTGATTTTGTGCGTTGGCGTTTTGGCCGCCATGTTGCTTCCTCGCTGTCAAGTGGGCAGTAACCGACTTTAGCATTACCTATCGATCCACGACGCCGATGGGCTGTACGAATCCCGTCCAACGCGTTTGCCCATTCTTGTCGCGACTCGAATATATTTTTGATGACGTCATGTGCAAACCAAAAATATGAGCCTTCGCTGTGTCAGCACATGCGTTGTAGTGACCAATTGGCGATTTGTGGCACTGAAAAAGAAAGCCTACTCAGGACTTTAACAGGAAGCCCGAGTAATAACGTTGTTTTGCGCAACAAATAATATGCAGAGTCGATAATTACATATTTAATCACCCAATCAAGCATTTCTGCTTTTCAATCAGTAAAATCAAACAAAAATATCCAGCCACTTCACTGGAAATCTGCATATCAAGCATTGAACAGCTGACAGAAAAAAAATTGCCAAATTTTCGATCCAATGCCCGGCTAGCTTTGTTAACCGAATATTTGAAAAGTATGGTTTCCCAGCATTGACATTACCAGACATTAACTTTAAATATCAGTTTTAAAGAATTTTAATGACAAAAAATAATAATGTTTCGTTGCGAAGCCCGATGGCAAACAAAGCATGGGACGAGATCATTTCTCGCTTTTTGATTGGTCGAGATATAAAGATTACTAATGAGGGTACACTACCCGGTATAAACGTGTATGCACGTGATGGATCTGGTGATCCGAAATTCCTCATAAAAAAATATCATTAAAATGATATTTTGAATTGCTTCTAAATCTTTCTGACGTGATTTCTAACAATTATTAAATATTACAAATGATATATGACATTTATTATATGACAATTACAAATTAGAGATTGCAAAGACAACCTTGATCTTTCAGTTTTAGCGATAACTATTGCTAGCTATTTTGATTGAGGCACACTGGTCTGCATCCATCAGTTTAATTTATCCCCCTCCCTTCCTAAATACTCCCGCATATCAAATGTAGTTAAAACAATGTCAAGTTCGTGAGGGACGAAATTATAAAAAGCAGCTTAGAAGCAGCTTAGCTGTCATTCTTCTCTTCTCACGTCGACTCTAATAACCACCGGTAACGAAGCCAGAGTAATCTGTGATTGGCCCATTTAACCCTCTGCTAATATTAGTTCAGATTATACTATAAAATAACGTCATTCTAAATCAACACGTGGAGGAACGGGTGGAGGACCCGCTCTCTTCGCGATCTTGTGTGTCCTAGTCTCTCCTACATTGGACGGCAAACCCTCCGATAGTTCAGGATTTGTTAGAGAGGTTTCGTCGCTACCCATTGAAACGCTGTTACTCTGAGCACTGTTAAGTTCTGAAGAAACAAATTGAGGGAGATTGGGAACGGACATTGGCCGTGTTGGTGGAGGTTTACGCCTGCGCATTGGAGCAACCGGTGGAGGAATCGAACCTCTATTTTCCTGGGAACTAACATTGATGTCAGATCTTGCTGGAGGTAAACCAGGTTTTGATTTCAGCGGGATTACGCTGTCGGGTTTTTCTTGGATTGAATCGAAATCTGTATTTTCAAGGCTTAGTTTTCTGGTTGATGGCTTGGGTTTTGTGAGAGGCTTTGGTCTAATATCTGGCGCAGTATGTGTAGATTTGTCATCAAAATGCTCTTGTTTTACGTCAACGTAGGATCTTGGCCGAGGTGCAGGTGTAGGTCTTGAACGTCTAGTCGGTATTGGAGGAATATCAGATTCGGAGCCAGCGATTTGTGAATTACTCGCTGTTCCAGAACCTGGATTAGAAGCGGGAAATGACTGCTCAGCATGTAAGTTCTGGTTGCCCTTTATTTGCTCTGGTTTTGTATCTTTGCCCTTATCGTCTGCTGAACATGACATGAACGACGGTAGAAGAGTAGGATCGTTTTTGGCAGCTAATAGCAGTGCTTCAATGTTATCAGCACTCACGTGACCCAAGTGTTGTACGTTGAATGGCATTCCAATTCCAACACGCCCAGCTCCTGCAGCCTTTAAGAACAAAAAAAAAACGTTTCAATATAATCACTTGTTCGAGTAGTTTTATCCAAACCTAATGTAAATTCAAAACCAACTGAACAATGTCGTGACGAGACTTTCTCGCTATTTTGTCCACTCGATGGTTCTTCAGAAAAAAAACCGATAAAATATAGAAAATGCGCGTCACCTCTGTGATTTCTAAACATATTAGAACCCAGTCCGTTTACGATCAGAAATTGCAATAATTTCCACATTTTAAATTCATTGTGATCAGTCCTAAGGAAAGCACCTCCCTCTTCCCGTTCACATATTCCGGTGTATAATTATGTAAAATATATATTGGACATGAAAGTTTGCTTCCAGTGTCAAGCCATATGACCGCGTAAGCCTGGGTACGAAGAAGCGAGAAATAATAAAAGTCCACCGTGGACTTTTATTATTAGCGATGTTTTCAATCCGTTTCCATCGACATTAATCATGTTTTTTTCAAGCGTCTAATGGATCACTAGTATATAATTATTCAAAGCATGTTCTTCATTTTCAACAATTCCTAGTGGGGATTATTTCATCTTAGAACTGACTTTGAAGCCGTTGAAAAAAGTGTCGAACAGCCGTAGAGAGGCAGCCGCATCATCCTCGAGTGAAGAAAACCGAATTGTAAACCGGCAATTCTGGTCGATTGCGAAGGAATCTTGATCATCAATCGTAGGTGCAGTACTGTTCATGACTTTTGAAGAGAAAAACTCACGTAGAACTACTTGTAAACCCGGTGAGCTTCCCACCATCTATTTATGTGTTGGGCTTCCTGAGTTTTATTTGATCGGCCGTTGGAAAATGATATCGCCGTGAATTCACATCTAGAATTCAATCCTTTTGATATATTGAAGTTCTAAAATTGCTTTCTAAATAAAGATTAGTATCTACATTGAGTCCTGTAGGTCATTTATTTAGCGATTAGAACGGTTTTAGGGGGGTTTTGTAACTCGCTACCGGGCAATGTATGTTTCTCAACCGAGTGTTATTGTTTTGATTTTAATGCGCATGCGTGAGGCTTGACACTGCCCCTTTAATATCGTAAAAAAATAGTATTCTTTAGCGACCCCCTTTTTTATTCAATATTTTAACGTTGTCTGTAATGGCATTTCACCAGTAAAAGATAGGAAAATCTCAACGATGCAATCAGTAAAAGGGTGTTCAACATATGCTAAACATTGCTATCAACAAAGACTTACCTTTTTAACAGGCTTGATTTCACCAGAAGATTGGTGAATCTCAGTTTTGGGTTTAATTCTGGTGGAGCTGGTCTTTTTGGTGGTGGAGGTCTTTTAGGTTTCTCAGTTGGCTTCTCAGCTAAAGGATCAAAATGTTCAAGAGCCTCTTGCGAACCTTTCAAATTATCTTCCAAATCAGGTACCGCTCTTTGTGGTTCGTTTTCAACTTTGATGACCTCGTGTTGGGGTGGTTTAGGTCTTGTAAAAGGTCTTGGAGGCTTAGGTCGCTTAGGCTGAGCTGGTCGAGGAGGCTTTTGCTTGCTTGCTTTTGAAAATGAAAAAGACCAAAAATCAACACATTTAATAATAATAATACATTTTAATTATATAGCGCATATTTCATACACATATGTTCATATGTGCTTATAAAGTAATATAATGAAACATGATATTGCTATTAAAAATCTTGTAATTGCAGCCAGGATGCATTATATGACATTAAAATTGGTTGTCTTTGGCTTATCTATTTGTTATTAATAAGATAAGCCAGAGACAACCAATTTTAATGTCATACTATTGCTAAATAACAACAAACTTTGGAAGCTAAGAATAAACCTACATAAAACTAATCAGTAATCAATATAATCAATAAAAACTTTCCTCGACTTCGACATATAACATTTCAGCACATCTAAGGATGCATGCGTCACCAGATTTGTGCGAATAAATACCTTCAACTTGTCGGTCAGCCTCTGGTCTGCTATCGATGTCATCTTCATCACTATCATAATTTTCATCATAGTCTATATCTTCCTCGGCTTCACTCTCTGAACTCTCATCCTCGACTTCGGTCGACTGTATTTTGATTGGTTCAAGGACTTGAAAGGTTTTATTTTCCATACTTGTGCTCGACAGAAGATCGGAAAGCGCTCGGCCTCTTGCCGGAGAAATGACATTTGAGGAATCTGGGATCTCTCCAGTCATGGAGGCGTCGCTTGATATCAATGTATGGATTGTGAGATCAGTATTAGAGAGAAGACATTCTGACTTGAGCTTTATACGAGCTGTCTTGCCTGATATCTGTTTGAAAATTAGGCGAATAATATTTATTGGAGGAGAAGAACGAATTGCATGCAAATATTATTACAGTCAAAGAAAAGCGATTTGCACTTGGGCCATCGGTTACATCAAGTTAGCGCAAGTCAATGCAGTACCATGGTTGTATAAAATATAGTACAACTTTATACGTACAGATGTGCGTCTTGTCAGCACATAAAATGCGCATTTTCCAACTTTTAGAAAACAATAAACTAGCTAACCGAAAATGAATTTAGGTGTACGTTGTTCCAAAACGAAGAACATTTACCTCTTTTCCATCTAAATGTAATGCTTTCAAAGCACTTCTACCATCATCGAATGTAACAAGAGTGTTACCGTCAACGACCCTGATGAAAGCAAAAATTAGGTATATAAGCCAATGCTTTGTTGCCTTGTTTAGTATGCAGTAGAGAAACAAGAATTAATGAGCTGTGCAGCGTTGATGTGTCTTTGTATCATCTTATTCTTCTGCTTCTTGGTGGAGCTGGCTATTCTACCGAGGTATTTGGACTGTAGCGCTGAATGTGGTGTATTATGTAAAGCAGATATTAATATTATATGGATAGATCATAATAGCGATAGACAAAGACAGAAATGGACAAAGACAGGAAATGGCAGGGTAAACAGTACTACGTGAGAGTGTTGTACCTGACAAGAACAGCAGTTCCACAAGCTTCTACTATTTCAAGCAGTTCTCCAACATCAATTCCTTCTTCGTCCTCATCGTCCTCACAGGTAACTACGATGGTAGGATCAGCTGGTCCCATGGACCTCATGACAGTCTCGTGTACTTTGCTCTGTTCCTTCACGTTGACTTCTTGAATTTCGATTTGGATTAACGCTACTACTGGTCTATGACACAAAAAGTGTATTTGTTTATACTCACATTAATTCGGCCACCCTCGAGTCACAAAGCAAATCATGTGAGTTAAAGCCAACTCAATAGCACACAATACAATGGAACATACGAAAAATATGTCTCGATAAAATATTCCTGGGGATAGATAGATAGATAGATAAACTTCATTTACGTGTCAAAATGTTAGTCATTTCATGATTAGTCATTTCTGAGTGATTATTTTTTGGTGCACGTGCCCCACGGCGCTTTACACATACATAGAGCTCAGGATTGGTCTCTCTTTATCACAAAACGTCAACGACAAGTAACACCGTAAGCGAGGATAAAGAAGGGAATGAGCAAACCACCAAAATAAAGGTTCCATAACGTCATTCATATGAAACTGCATGGCGTGGAGTGCCAGTGTTTTTCACAAACGTTACAACATTTGTTGAGTGAATCAGTAAACACTGAGAGAATATTAACCAACTATTCGGATAACAAGTGTTTAGATTGCAACTTTCACACCGTGTACAAAAGGACGTTAGTCCTGTTGTTATTATACATCGACTATAGTATAACCGCTATAGTTTCTATCAGTTCTACTATTCAGATTAGACATCTTACATAGCTATAAAAACATGGCACTGAAATGGTCGGCTAAAACTCAAGAAGTATTATGGCTTTTAACAATTCAGCTCAATACTTCACTAAGTACAACTTTTGAATGAAAACAGCTGCTTGTTTCATCGAAAACACTTTATCATATGACCCGTATTTCATGACTCGCGCGCTATTAATAAAACCATTGGAAAAAGTCACGTGATGGGGTCCGGACGTGATGGCGGAAGCCGATCCGGAAACAGCCGTCCGGACCAACCTACAATTGTATCTGTTTACGCGCGCTATCTTTATTTGCTTTACAGGGTTTCTTCATCTCTTTTTGTAGCAAAAAACTGGGTCATATGACAAAATGCTTATTGACTGAGTTAGGTCGGGCCGGATGGGGAAATATTTGGCTCTTGGTCATTTGTACGGACCTCGCTTCGCTCGTTCCGTAGGTCATGACCTCGAGACAAATATTTTCCCGTCCGGCCCTCCCACTCAGTCAATAAGTACATATTATTTTCGCAACATTTAATTAATTAATTAATCAATTAATTAATGGTCAAGGGTTTTTTAATAGGTATATAGTTAATACTAAACAGCCAGAAGGAGTGGTACTGACCTATGGTCAGAGGTCTTGAGTTCGGCCTTGCCGTAGTAGAGCACTGTGCCAGGGTGAAAATGGATATCTGTTTGGTTACCTGGTGACCTGATGTCTGTAATTAAAACACAAATGGGACTGTCATTTCTCTATCTTTGATAAATATACACTTTTTATTGCGGGAAAGAAATGCGAAGAATAACGAAGTGGAAATACAGCTATTTCAAAAAAGGTTGGTGAAGGTTTTGTTGCATGTTGCATACCAAGCCCAAAATGTATTGTGAATCATATGTAAATAATGTCAGCATGCACATACAGAAGAAAATATGCCAGCTCCATATTGCGAAAACAAAGTTTGGGAAAATTCCCAGAGTCCATATTGTTGTGACCTTTCTCTGATTCCATTGACATCGCCCATAGTGCATGTCGGGCTTGGTATGCAAGATGCAACAAAACCTTCACCAACCTTTATTGAAACAGCTGTATATACCTTTTGGAACAATACTTTGCAACTATGTATGTATGTATGTATGTATGTATCTATCTATCTATCTGTCTGTCTGTCTGTCTGTCTGTCTGTCTGTCTGTCTGTCTGTCTGTCTGTCTGTCTGTCTGTCTAACTTGCAACAAAGAATGGTTTCTCGACGAGTTATAGCGCTCTTTAATTTGCAGAAATACATAGTTGCACGAATATCTTGCACATATCACTAAACCTATCATAGAAAGACGTCCCATACCAGAATAAGTCATATATTACTTAGGTTGAGGATTGTTTTGTAGCGTGCCGTGATTTCTTCATTATCTATAGATAATATTTGCAATAGCAACTCACCTGTAGTTTCATCATCATCATCATCATCATCTTCATCATCATCATCCTCCTCCTCAACTTCCTCCTTGAGTAAGTCACCCATGTTTTCATCCGCTCGATAAATCACATGCTTTTTGACATGCGCAGTAGACTTGTATTTAGGCTTTCTCCGTCTCCACAGGACGCGGTCGGTCCAGGCAGGAATGCGCATTTTCTCGCTAGTGTCGTAATCGTCGGAAAACAAGTCGTATTTGTAAGTTGGCGCAAAGTCTAATTTCCCTTCGATGTATCCTCTAAAAACCTAAACAGATAACAGGATTGTTAATTGCTAATATATTGTCTGGAATTCTGGAATCAGATTCGGAATCGTTAATAAATCAATCTTTAAAGCATTTTTACTCATGATTTATCCAATTTTTATCATCGTTATTTTTTATTATTTTTTCACTCAGTTGTAAAACGCGGTGAGATCCAAATGCTTAGTGCGTTCAAAAAGAACCGTCATTATTATTAATATATGGACTTTACAATACGAACATGGTAGCAATACGTGGCGAGAATTCGACAAAAATCCCTGTTTGTTCAAATGATTATGGTACTAACTTCCAAAGCTGTAAAAACACGAGGATTCATGACTAACTAACATGTTATGTTAATATCTACCTTATGTTCGCTCCTCTGTTTAATCAGTTGGTCGCCATTAGTCAGCTCGTCCCAGTTCTTTTGCTTAATCAACGACTTGACATCATCCATCGGTAAATCGATACGATAGTTAAAATCGCCGCACCAGAACACATAGTCATGTGATCGAATCGTTCGGCCCTGGGAAACGCCATAATTAACTACACATTGCAGGCACGACACAATAGTGCCAATCCTTAGAGTATGCATGAATGTACCATGGCCTGGTGCCAAGCAATTATCCTGTTCTATTGCGTGCATATACTCTCCAGCACCGCCTGCTCTTCACTACTGTACTCTAGTCACAAATAAACTAGCACTAAGCTAGCAATTTAAGAAATCCTTTTTATCTCAATAAGAAATGTCCCTATAGCTTTTGAATTCCTTTGTAACTTTTCGTAATTATGCCTCTTTTTTGTCAATCTCTATTCAAATTTAATTTAATTTATAACATATAGTTCACTTTGCTGTCTATCTGCTGTTACACATATACTTGGCACTTTCTATGGGTTGCAGGATCCTTTATATTAACCCTTCAATATTTAGTACACTTTGCTGTCTATCTGCTGTTACACATACTTGGCACTTTCTATGGGTTGCATGATCCTTTATATTAACCCTTCAATATATAGTTCACTTTGCTGTCTATCTGTTGTTACACATACTTGGCACTTTCTATGGGTTGCAGGGTCCTTTATATCAACCCTTCAATATATAGTACACTTTGCTGTCTATCTGTTGTTACACATACTTGGCACTTTCTATGGGTTGCAGGATCCTTTATATCAACCCTACAATATATAGTACACTTTGCTGTCTATCTGCTGTTACACATACTTGGCACTTTCTATGGGTTGCAGGGTCCTTTATATTAACCCTTCAATATATAGTACACTTTGCTGTCTATCTGCTGTTACACATACTTGGCACTTTCTATGGGTTGCATGATCCTTTATATTAACCCTTCAATATATAGTTCACTTTGCTGTCTATCTGCTGTTATACATACTTGGCACTTTCTATGGGTTGCAGGGTCCTTTATATCAACCCTTCAATATATAGTACACTTTGCTGTCTATCTGTTGTTACACATACTTGGCACTTTCTATGGGTTGCAGGGTCCTTTATATTAACCATTCAATATATAGTTCACTTTGCTGTCTATCTGCTGTTACACATACTTGGCACTTTCTATGGGTTGCATGATCATTTATATTAACCCTTCAATATATAGTTCACTTTGCTGTCTATCTGCTGTTACACATACTTGGCACTTTCTATGGGTTGCAGGGTCCTTTATATCAACCCTTCAATATATAGTACACTTTGCTGTCTATCTGTTGTTACACATACTTGGCACTTTCTATGGGTTGCAGGGTCCTTTATATAAACCCTTCAATATATAGTACACTTTGCTGTCTATCTGCTGTTACACATACTTGGCACTTTCTATGGGTTGCATGATCATTTACATTAACCCTTCAATATATAGTACACTTTGCTGTCTATCTGCTGTTACACATACTTGACACTTTCTATGGGTTGCAGGATCCTTTATATCAACCCTTCAATATATAGGACACTTTGCTGTCTATCTGCTGTTACACATACTTGGCACTTTCTATGGGTTGCAGGGTCCTTTATATTAACCATTCAATATATAGTTCACTTTGCTGTCTATCTGCTGTTACACATACTTGGAACTTTCTATGGGTTGCAGGGTCCTTTTTATAAACCCTTCAATATAGAGTACACTTTGCTGGCTATCTGCTGTTACACATACTTGGCACTTTCTATGGGTTGCAGGGTCCTTTATATAAACCCTTCAATATATAGTACACTTTGCTGTCTATCTGCTGTTACACATACTTGGCACTTTCTATGGGTTGCATGATCATTTACATTAACCCTTCAATATAGAGTACACTTTGCTGTCTATCTGTTGTTACACATACTTGGCACTTTCTATGGGTTGCATGATCATTTATATTAACCCTTCGGGTTGTTCTCCTGCAACCTTCCACTATTTATTTAAATTATGTATTTGTAATTTATTACTTTGTGTGGAAAATAAAAACATTTGAACCTTATACACAATCTATTCTAGTAGCAATCTAGGGTGAACGTAGTTGTGCCTTACTTACCATTGGAAAAGCTATTCTAGTAGCGATATCCAAATAATCATTATTTCTGTCAGCCACGCCCGACTGTCCTGCTGCCAGATGAGAACAAACGAAACAAATGGAAGTAGCGTGCAGTAACATGCGTATTCCTACTCCACCTTTGTTACCAGCGCTACCACCAAGTCCCGTCTTTACATCATGGACAGCAACATCTCTAAAAGAACGAGTTCATTATGTAAGGGTACTATGCAATGCATTAGGATTATTGGTGGTGTTGTTAAGGTAACTTATCAAGCAACGGTCAGCTTTTGTAAAACGAGTTCAACTATGTAAATTAAAGCACATCGATGTACTCACCTGATATAAGGTACAAGGTGTGGTCTTACAAACAGGTACAAACATACGCCTACAAGCTGCTCACACGTGACCAACACGTACGGGAAGTCACGTGATATAACACGACGCAATTCCTCGCCCCACTCCTTTCTTTGCGTCGAGCTATATAGAAGTGGACATTGTGTGATTTAAAGTTATTTCTTTGTTATTTGAATGTACAATAAGTTGAGCCTTTCATTACACATTTTGCTTTGTTATGCGAGACTGAGAAACTAGTTTGGTCAACGATTAACGATGCTGCCTCCAGGCTCTACTCGCAAAGACGAAGGCACTGGTCTGACTAATAGCTGTTTATTATTCCACTCGTGCGTCATTTTACCATATAAGGGCAAGAGAACACTCAAAATATGCCAGCGTATTACACAGTAGCTCTTGCGCGCACGAAAAACACAGCAAAAATGGTTCAAAAACTTCAGGAAACAAAAAAACAAAATCAATTGTGGAATAATAAACCCCTTATTTGATGGTTTGACAGATAATACTTGCGGACATTTTACTCATTGCTCGTATTTTCCCTCGCCCTTCGGGCTCAGAAAAATACTACGCAACTCGTAAAATATCCGCGCGTACTATCTGTCAAACCATCAAATAAGCTGTATTTATTTAAGTCATAACTCATCAGAATCATCATAGACATCATTAATATCCCAACCACCAAATGTGCAAACATAATATATTGTGAATCAAAGATGATTAGAAACAATATGGGCTTCATAGAGAAATTACGGTATTTATGTCAACAAAGGCGTTATCCATTGAATTCAAATACTAGTCTGACCTCGTAGAGACAATATTAGAAGCATTAAGATCCACCAGTTCTTCAAATCCAATAGCATAGACATCAGTAGGCGGTGTGAAGTCCACGTTATCTAGATCTGAGTAACCACTCTCAGGTAGACTCTTATGGAAATCTAATAACCAATCATGCATCGTCTGATGTTTATGAGCTATGGAACGGAAATGACGTCCACCATTCACATTCCATGTACCAACACACACCCTTATGTTGGACCAGGTGGTATACTCTAAATGTCGGCCACAAAGCTCGCGAAGGATTGTGGGAGAAGCTGAAAAATGAAAGGCCATAAGGATTTTATACTCTGATGCAAAAATCATCTCGCAATCAGGTTCTTTACTTACAGTGGAGAAACGACGAGTGAAGTAGTGCACGAGCCCGTTCACCCAAATCACCCGAAAATGTGTTGCCTAGCAACAGCATATCTATGGCTTCCTGTTTGCTGCCATCGAGAAAGTTACTGCGTATGGCTCTCTTTACTGAGCGTGCGCCGTCACGGAGCTTGTTCACCACCTGAAAAAAATACATGATTAGATGACATCCTGTCTCACATTGAAAGAACGATGACGATATACGAGAGTGATACTTAGGCCAATAGTAAGCAACAAGATAGGACGACAACGTTCTCCCTGTAATTGTCATTCTCCAATCGTAACCAAGGCAAACATAATGTATTACTTATATCAACCCGTAAACGAGTAAAGAATATTGTAAAACAACAGCAAGCGTTGTCATAGGGATGAGATGTGCATGTATGTTTATTGGAAAAGTTGTAACCATCAATGGTACTGAAAACATTTTACCACACTCCTCTGCGCGCCAATCCATCGCCACAGAGTCTTGAGAACATTACACTTTGTAAGTCGTTACGAGCTTTATTTACGTGAACGTGTCAAATAGTTTGTACATACATGCGAAGACCACTAATTTAGGTTCGCAAAGGATTATGGTTTTGCCATTGTTTTCTGTACATTCGACAGCATACTAGTTACCAGTCCTTACCCGAGCTTTGCCGTCCAGTGCGCCAGTGCCTATATATATCCTACTTATATTATCGCCATTTTTAGCCCACATTGTCTTAAATCCTTCCTCGAATCTTGCCACAATTGAAGATTTATTAGCAAGACCAAGTAACTGTATCTGAACGGCTAACATCTGAAAAATGTAACACATTATAAATATAGCACATTGTATATAATATAACATACAGCAATATGCAGAAATTCTGATCATTTTGACTAAAATACATATATATCAAAAACCTACTTAAAATTATGGGATGGCTACGCTGATATTTTTTTCATAAAGCCTCGCTGGCAGACAACTAGAAAAAAATATCAGCGTAACCATCCCATAATCTAAAGTAGGTTTTTGATATATATGTATTTTAGTCAAATGGATCAGAATTTCTGCATATTGCTGTAATAATAATAATATCAAAAATATAATAATAATGATAATAATAATATAATAATAATAATAATAATAATAATAATAATAATAATAATAATAATAATAATAATAATAATAATAATAATAATAATATAAAAAAATAATAAAAATAAAAATAATAATAATAATAATAATAACCCAACGATAAATCGCGCTATCATTGGTCCAACTATCTTTATCTTTTATATATATATATATTGCTTATATTATATTATTCATATTTATTGTTTGTATTTTAATATCATTAGTAATACCATGATCACCTCGGTTTTCATTGTTCCACGAGGGACATTTAACATCGAACATCCCTCGCGAAAGCTCAAGTCAAGCATCGCTCATGCATAGTAATGAGGGAAATTTAGACTAAATGTCCCTCATGAATACAATCATGAGGGAAATTTAGACTAAATGTCCCTCATGAATACAATCATGAGGGAAATTTAGACTAAATATCCCTCATGATTATATTCATGAGGGACATTTAGACTAAATCTCCCTCATTACTATGCATGAGGATGCAAGTCAGTCCCTCATATACACCAGGTGTACACACAATCATTGGGACCCAAGAGCAAACCGAATAGTACTTTAATAATCGCTCCTCTACTTATGATGACTCGAGCATTCAAGAGGTGTGGGATGTGTGAAGCTGAAAATACAGTGGTATTTTGATATCCACAACATCTTTAACGCATGCGCAATAGAAGGAAATGCACAAAAGTCGAATTCAAAGTATATTTTATTAGACCTATTTCTGTTATTTGTTCGCACAATGAAATATTATATTAGTTGGCACTTTCCTCTTTTTCTGTATATTTATCTATTGATTTACTTATTGATATTGTTGTTCTCTTATTAGACGATTCAAACCACAAAATAGGCTGTACAGAACTTCGTGGCGATACTGACTGCCGGCTTTCTTTCTTACTTCCATTGCAAATCAGTTCGACAACCAGTAGTTAATTTCTTCAACAGTCAGTTATCTCTGTTATCGGTGGCACAGATGGAAACTCTTTATTTTCAGGTTCAAAGTCTCTGAATTCGTTCTGTCTAGCTTGTGCCCATTCTTTATAGGCGTTGTTACTCCAAACAGTGTGCTTTTTAGTGTCTTGAGGAACCGTATTCTCCCTTACTTGCTCCACTTCATCATCTCTCACAAAAGTAAACCGACCTTCCGCCATTTCTGATCTGTTTACCTTCAGGTACTCCTTACTATAACTAATTTATACCCTTTTATTGTGTAAATGAAACAAAGATGTGCAACATGAAGCATTCCCCAGAGTACAGTCTAATCAACTGCTCTTTCACAAAACACTATAATATATTCTCCTTTACGGTTAACTCAAGCCTGTATTTTTGTCCATTTCCTCGGTGATCATGGTATTACAAACTAATACCATGGCTTCTTCGGGATATTAGTGATTAAATGTCCCTCAGCCTCGGGAAGTTTAGTAAAAGTCCCTCGCCCGGAGGCTCGGGACTTCCACTAAACGTCCCTCGGCTTCGGGGACATTTAATCACTAATATCCCTCAGTGCCATGGTATTACTTATAATTAATTGTTATTGAACAATCCAAGCAATCATTTTAAATTTTGTAAATAAGGATTTTTATCTATTTTTCTATCTCTTATTTGTAATTTGTTTTGAGGAATAAAGTTATTATTATAATGATAATAATAATAATAATGATAATGATAATGATAATGATAATGATAATGATAATGATAATAATAATAATAATAATAATAATAATAATAACGATAAATCGCGCTACCATTGGTCCAAAAGGGTCAATTGGTGCATTTTCACAGGACAGATATCCCCTCGGAAGTGATATTCGTCCAGTAAAAAGAAATCGTAAAAAAGGGAAACAAAACATGGAAAACAAAACAAAAAAGGTTTCTTAGAAACAAGTGATACTGAAATAAAAAGATTGGCTGAGGAAGCTATGCCAGCAAACACGAAAAATCAACAGAATATGCAGTGGAAATCTAACATTTTAATGAAGTTTTTCGTGAGTTTCAGCGCGCAAAAATTTATCGTTGGGATATAAAATAAATAAACCCCTTATGGCTCACTGGGATATCAGCTGATAATGTCCTTGGCTGAAGAATGGTCCTTAAAATATCACATATGCCTTCGTTTCTCGGCCAACTGTTCTTATTTAGGATCATTTCTCATCCTCGGACATTATCAGCCGATATCCCAGCCGCCAGAAGGGGTTTATTTACTAAATATTTTATAATAATATAACCACCTATATTATTATTAATACATGCCATCACTTTATCAACAAAAAACATTCCCAACAAGATATCTCACTCTCGTTGCGGCTTTTTGTCGACAAAGTTTTTTAAGGCAAACAGTATTTTGTGTATTACCTCACTTCCGATGAATGTTTGTACGTTGTTGGTTCTATCGATACAATCCAAGCAGTTTGACCGTATAACACCTTTTTGACGTCTGGGGGAAAAAAGAAACATTTCATTGTTCATATCGATATTTCTAATGCGTTATTCGCACCAGTCCTTGCAGAGCGAGTATAAATAAGATCACAACTATTAAATGGATTCTGTTTAGTTCATGGAGCTAGCGTCCTTTGCCACATCTATCACCTAACCATGGCCGAACGAGAACAGTACAGCTCCCAGCTCCAGATGACCTTCATGCCAGCCACCCAAGCCTTGTTAAATGTCACTCCTGATGCCAACCCGCTCAGTTGGAGGTTTTGTATTTTCCTATACTTCGTGTTAGCCTCTTTTGTTTTGCTTCGCTTTCCCCTCGGTGTTAGCAGCTATAAGGTTGGTCGCACGTGCTTTCGTAGGCTTGGAGGTTTTGCTTCAGTTTTGATTTAAAGCTAATTTGCCGTTAGATCTTACAAGGTAATTATGATTGGAATATGTATAATAACTTCCCCTTGTTCCGTAAGCTTTCCTCTCCGTTGATATAATAGGCGACTTGCACTAAGAGGTCACGTGACCCCAACACCCTTAAATCGAACAGCAGTGTCAAAATGAACTCCAGAAATGAAAAGAGCAGCTCGAAATTAGTAAAAGGGCGAAGTTTCAGCGCAAAATGTCTGACACAGGAGAAATGGCATTATAAATAAAATCCATCGTTTTCTAAGATTTTGTTTGGAAAATGCATTGGATGGCACGGCTCTTGCCATCCAATGCATTTTCCAAACAAAATCTTAGAAAAGATCCGTTTTATTTATTTTTGTCATTTCTCCTGTGTCGGACTTTATGCGATGAAACTTCGCCCTTTTACTAATTTCGAGCTGCTCTTTTCATTTCTGGAGTTCATTTTGACACTGCTGTTCGATTTAAGGGTGTTGGGGTCACGTGACCTCTTAGTGCAAGTCGCCTATTGTCCATGCACACTCTTCTGTGATCGAAGGGTGAAAACCAGAAAAAGAGTGATCCCCTGATCCTCCAGGTTGGGGTGTTGGACACAGAGTTAACAACCCTACCTCGTAAAAACATCATTGTTACAGAAACCCATAACATTTATATTGATTCAACCCCCCTCCAAAAAATAACATATTAACATCGGATGCTGGAATGTAAGACTGACTATGATAGAGACAGCAAAAACAGCGCAGGTAGCCAAAGAAATGAGAGAATACGGAATTCAAATATTAGGAATAAGTGCAGGTGGAAGGGGATCAATGATGCTGTAAACCGATGAGTACGAAGGCAAATAGAGCCATGTTAGAATGGTCACCGATTAGCAAAAGAATACAGACATATGCACCAACCAACGACGCAACAGATGAAGACAAATATGAATTATACAATCAACTACAGGACACCTTAACAGACTGCAATAAATACGACACGATTGTGGTGATGGGAGATCTGAATGCAAAGGTGGGAGACAACAACGCGAACAGGGAAGACGTAATGGGGAAGTATGGAAATGGAGCCATGAATGACAACGAAGAACGATTATGCGATTTCTGCAGTGTGAATGGACTAATTATAACTGGGACAATTTTCCCACGTTGACCTGGAGATCCCCATCATTGTAACGGTTACATAAGAACATCAATATTGGACAAAGAGTTATGAGGGGTGCGGACGTATATAGCGACCACTATCTTGTAAGAAATAGAATAAGACTAAAGTTGGAGAGGAAGGAAGGAGAAACGAAAAGGGTGAAGTTCGATGTTCGCAAGTTGCAGAATGAGGAGATCAGGAAGACATACAACTCCGAGGTGAAGAACAGGTTTCAAGCGTTTGAAGACATAGAAGACCCAGAGAGCTTCCTAGAGGTGTATCGAGAAGCCACAAAGAAAATAATTGGGAAGACGAAGAAGCAGAGCAGACCATGGATAGGAGACGAAACATGGAAGAACGTTAATAAAAGGAAAGAGGCAAAATTAAAGATGGAATGTACAAGATCAGAACGATTGAAAGAAAGAAGAAGAGAACAGTACAAGGCAAAGGATAGGAAGGTTAAAAAGAGTGCAAGGGAGGATAAGAGAAAATGGTTAGAAGAGAAAGCTAGTGGCAGAAAAAGCGGCGGATAGTGGTAGAAGTAAACAACTATACGACATAAATAAGACGATAGCAGGGTAAAGGAAAACACAAGCAAGGAGCGACGAAGACAGGAACGCAAGAAAGGCTGCAGAGATGGGTAAAGAACTTTAGCGAAATATTAAATAGAGAGGACCCAGCAAACCCAGTGAAAGAAGAAGGGGTTGAAGGTGTGGAAGAGATTGAAGAAATAGACCTAGGAAGATGGCGAGTGCAGGAGGTTAAGAACACGCTGAAGACAAATAAGAATGGGAAAGCGGCTGGAGTAGATGAAGTAGGCCTAGAACTATTAAGAGTTGATATGGAACAGACTGCAATTAGACTGTCAGTACTTTCTGTGGAATAATAATAATAATAATAAAAAAAAAATAAAAATAATAATAATAATAATAATAATAATAATAATAATAATAATAATAATAATAATAATAATAATAATAATAATAATAATAATAATAATAATAATAACGGTTTATTCACAGTATTGTCCAATTATTCACAGTATTTATACAGAAAAGTGGCCAGAATTGTGGGAGAGAGGGCTTATATTTAAGATATTCAAAAAAGGTAATTTGTATGATTGTAATGGAGAAGAGTGGAGAAGAGTGACACTAATACCAGTCGTCAGTAATATATTGTGCGGAATGGAGCGCATCAAGTCAGGTGTGGACAAGAAACTCTGTAAGGAGCAGGCTGGTTTTAGACCAAAAAGAAGTACGGTGGAACAGATTTTCATACTGAAGAACATCTTAGAGCAAGCGAATGAAAGGAGGGCAACACTGTACACGCACTTTGTGGATTTCGATTCAGTACACAGGGAAAGCCTATGGAACATCATGAGGAGCTATGGAATACCAAGCAAGATGGTGAAGTGATAACACGAATTTACCAGGGTTTTGAATGTGCAGTGGTCGATGGAAATGAGCTAGATCTCGGACTGGTTTAGGATTAGGACCAGAGTAAAGCAGGTAATGCATATGTCAGGATTCTTATTCTTACTGGTCATCGATTGGGTCATGAGAAGGACAACAGCAGACAGGAGAAGAGGGATACGATGGAACTTCACTATGGTGCTTGAAAGTCTAGACTTTGCGAATGACATTGTACTACTGTCATCCAAGTTTAACGACCTGCGTGAGAAGACTGATAGATTGATGGAGGAAGCAGCCAAAATTGGCCTAAAACTTAATGCGAAAAAGTGCAAGACGTTGAGGACTGAGCAGTCTTGAAGCAATGAAAGAGCAATGGTGAACGGTGAACAAGTGGAAGAGGTCTGACCTAAACGTCCAGTGGACGTTAAGCGGGAAAGGTGAATATGTCGACGGCCCCTAAACTGAAAGACTGAAAGACTGAGACGGATACTTAGGAAAATATGACAAATAAGAAAGTGGGGGAAATAGCGGAGATTGAGAACATCGGCTGTGAAATACGGCGCAGGAGATGGAATTGAATAGGGCATGTACTCAGGAGAGATGGCGAGAATGATTGTATGACAGCGTTGGGCACCAGAGGGTCGTAGGGCGAGAGATGGCGAGAACGATTGTATGACAGCAATGGGCACCAGAGGGTCGTAGGGCAAGAGATAGTGAGAACGATTGTATGACAGCGTTGGGCACCAGAGGGTCGTAGGGCGAGAGATGGCGAGAACGATTGTATGACAGCAATGGGCACCAGAGGGTCGTAGGGCAAGAGATGGCGAGAACGATTGTATGACAGCGTTGGGCACCAGAGGGTCGTAGGGCGAGAGATGGCGAGAAAGATTGTATGACAGCGTTGGGCACCAGAGGGTCGTAGGGCGAGAGATGGCGACAACGATTGTATGACAGCGTTGGGCACCAGAGGGTCGTAGGGCGAGAGATGGCGACAACGATTGTATGACAGCGTTGGGCACCAGAGGGTCGTAGGGCGAGAGGGAGACCGAGGATAACGTGGAGAAGGACGGTGGAGAGAGAAGGTAATAAGGCAGGGTGGGCAAGCTGGAATGCAGCTAAAGTGGTGGCGTTGAACAGGAAACGTTGGACAGATACATTCTGTAATGTAAAAGCCTTATGCGCCTACTGGCACGAAGAGAGAGATGATGATGATGATGACACTCTTCCCCGGAGGTTACTATGTGTTTGCAGGGCTGAGCAGCCAATGGTATGAGAGGATGATATATATTTGTCCATGCATACTCTTCTGAGTTATTTCCCCCGAGGGAAAGTAACGACGCCTTGCAATTGCTACTAGTATTTCATCATGTAGTCTTTCTTCTACTTACGTTTCAATGTTTAATTCTTTAGTAAAGAACAGACTGAAGTCATCCATGGATGGTTTGGCTTTATCTATTAAGATATTTAGTTTGTCTGTCCTGCCTCCTTTGCAGTTTCTGTGATAGTCAAAACAAATCATGGCCGTGTTGTGACCATGGATAGAGTCCTTTAGTTGATCCTAAAAGGAAATAATTGCAATCTGATTCATGCACATTTTAGCATTACAAGACACATGGGTAAATGCGCTTCAATGAAAAGAGAACAAACACCAGACATAGAAGACAAACAAGACAGACAGACAGACAGACAGACAGACAGACAGACAGACAGGCAGGCAGGCAGACAGACAGACAGACAGACAGACAGACGTACACCTCCTGTAAACATCTCCGTTACCTGGAAAGCAATACTTAAAGAATTTTCACCCTCCTTCTTTCCAAGTAAATTAAGAATGAGTATTTGTCCATAGAGACTCTTGAGAGCTGTTATATGCCTGGAATATAACATATATATACCGTGAGCATGTGATAGCAAAAATAAGCAAGACAACTGATAGCAACCATGCATGCAAGTATTAAGGTACCAGGGGACCTTCGTGACCACTGTTCACTGAAAGCCGCGTAGCGCGCTATCCACTCGTCCAACATGTATAAAAGTATACATTTTCTTAAAGCTGAATAAATGCAGATTCTAAATATGCTGGAGATTATTTCCTATTTTATAAATATTTTTTGTTATTGCACATTTTAGAAAATTCGACCGGCCTTCTTCAAAGAGAATTTTGCATGCGGGAATTCAATCGATTTCTAAACGGAAAGTGCCATTGTAATAAGTAAACTTTGTTCCAAAAAACCGTGTCTCCGATTTTGATACGTTGCCTCGTTTAAAAGTTATTTGATGATTTATGTGTAAATCGCTTAAAAACACATTAATGAACTTTGACAGCAAATATCTCCTCAACAAAAGCGTTTATCGGAAATCGGAGATACGGTTTTTTAAAACAAAGTGTGCTCAATACAATGGCACTTTCCGTTTAAAAATCGATTGAATTCCCGCGTGCAAAATTCTCTTTGAACAAGGCCGGTCGAATTTTCTAAAAATGTGCAATAACAAAAAATATTTATAAAATAGGAAATAACCTCCAGCATATTTAGAATCTGCATTTATTCAGCTTTAAGAAAATGTATACTTTTATACATGTTGGATGAGTGGTTAGCGCGCTACGCGGCTTTCAGTGAACAGTGGTCACGAAGGTCCCCTGGTACCTTAAGTAATTGAGGCATCAGTTTATAATTCTTCTCACACACATTTATGGAAGGAGTCTTCTGGCTCATAGCGTGTTTACTAAGGACACAAGCAAGAAAATAGTGGCATAATAATATCATTCTAGAAACAAACCTGTCAAAGGCAGGAGATGATGCAATAAAGCCCCTAGAAAGCTTCACTTTATGTGAGCCAACCTATGCAATCACAAAGGTATTACATACAAAGGTATTACTCAATAACAGTAGTAAACAACCTATAGATACATGTGTATGTGCAATCACAAAGGTATTACATACAAAGGTATTACTCAATAACAGTAGTAAACAACCTATAGATACATGTGTATGTGCAATCACAAAGGTATTACATACAAAGGTATTACTCAATAACAGTAGTAAACAACCTATAGATACATGTGTATGTGCAATCACAAAGGTATTACATACAAAGGTATTAGTACTCAATAACAGTAGTAAACAACCTATAGATACATGTGTATGTGCAATCACAAAGGTATTACATACAAAGGTATTAGTACTCAATAACAGTAGTAAACAACCTATAGATACATGTGTATGTGCAATCACAAAGGTATTACATACAAAGGTATTACTCAATAACAGTAGTAAACAACCTATAGATACATGTGTATGTGCAATCACAAAGGTATTACATACAAAGGTATTACTCAATAACAGTAGTAAACAACCTATAGATACATGTGTATGTGCAATCACAAAGGTATTACATACAAAGGTATTACTCAATAACAGTAGTAAACAACCTATAGATACATGTGTATGTGCAATCACAAAGGTATTACATACAAAGGTATTAGTACTCAATAACAGTAGTAAACAACCTATAGATACATGTGTATGTACAATCACAAAGGTATTACATACAAAGGTATTACTCAATAACAGTAGTAAACAACCTATAGATACATGTGTATGTACAATCACAAAGGTATTACATACAAAGGTATTACTCAATAACAGTTACATACAAAGGTATTACTCAATAACAGTAGTAAACAACCTATAGATACATGTGTATGTGCAATCACAAAGGTATTACATACAAAGGTATTACTCAATAACAGTAGTAAACAACCTATAGATACATGTGTATGTGCAATCACAAAGGTATTACATACAAAGGTATTAGTACTCAATAACAGTAGTAAACAACCTATAGATACATGTGCAATCACAAAGGTACGTATCGGAATAGTAAACAATCTAGTAAGCAATTACAAAGGTATTAGTAAGTATAAGAAATCATATGATTTCGAGTGTAAATTTGGGATTAATTTGATGCTATTAACTTTGAAACCCCACAAGTTCAGATTTATTCCAAATTGCATGAGAAAAACCATATGATTTCATTTAAAGAATATACATGTATGTTGTGTTGTTAATTTGTTTTTGGTTGGAATTTTTTCCAACAACTTTTCTAATCGTCCCTCATGTTTAGTAATGTGGTTTGATTACAGCAGTGAGTCTTCATCTACTGCTGAGAGGGATGTTAGAATTAATGTCCCTCTAAAAAACAAAGAAAACCGAGGTAATCATGATATTACAGTATGACAAATCAGCAATGTACAAAATGTACAATTGTTTGAATGACAAGGATTGACAGTGACCCACCTACATAGTTATTAATTAATACATCTGCTGTTGCATACCTGAATCCCTGGCTGTTCCCAAAACACTGGCACAGAACCTCTGGTTTGAACATAAGATGTCACCCTGTCATCTAATACAATCAGCTGAAATACAATGTACCATGTACAAGCTGTTACTATTTGAACAAGTCAACTTAACCAGCTCAATTCAACAGCAAAACAAGTTAGATTGTTTTTCAGTGAAAAAGAACCTTCCAATATTGTTGAGAAGGCTGGAATTGTTTTTCTTCTTTCGTGAATGCTGACAAATTATGTATGTTGAACTGTATATTGTAAGCACCATTTTCACTCACTACATCACTTGTAAATGATCCACAATTTTAAATGTATTACCTGCTCAGTTTCAACAAAATTTGCTACATGGCCCTCGTCATTAGTTCCTCTCACATAAAACCTAGTGCCAGCCCCCGCTCACAGCTGAGCCTTGATATAAGACAGGCCTTGGCTTGCTTGGTACCAATATAAACAGTTTTGATCTCTATACCACCACACATTATACTCAACAGCCAGTGACAACAGTTGACACTAAACTTTTGAAGATGCATTTGAAGACTACGATTCCTAGGAGAAATATTACATGCATCAACAGTGTTACTGTCACCCTATGCTAGAGTCCCCCTGCACACAGATATTTACAGTTGATTGCCCTAAAGTATTAATAGTGCAGTAAGTTAATGTGTTTATTTGCATTGCGTTGCCGAAACTGAGATCATGGTTGACTGTAAGGGCTTTCCTGATATTTGTTTGCTGATTTTGGAATTTCAAAATAGAAGAAAACACACCTATTTATCAGTCCATCATGCACTTTGGTCTGGGAATGCAATATGCAACAAAACCTAAAACCATTTTTTTTTTCGAATTAGTTGTATCCCCTCATGTACATGCTGGGACATGATGCCATTACATGTTGCTGCCTTATATCCCCTCATGTACATGCTGGGACATGATGCCATTACATGTTGTTGCCTTATATCCCCTCATGTACATGCTGGGACATGATGCCATTACATGTTGCTGCCTTATATCCCCTCATGTACATGCTGGAACATGATGTCATTACATGTTGCTGCCTTATATCCCCTCATGTACATGCTGGGACATGATGCCATTACATGTTGCTGCCTTATATCCCCTCATGCACATGCTGGGACATGATGCCATTACATGTTGTTGCCTTATATCCCCTCATGTACATGCTGGAACATGATGCCATTACATGTTGTTGCCTTATATCCCCTCATGTACATGCTGGGACATGATGCCATTACATGTTGCTGCCTTATATCCCCTCATGTATATGCTGGGACACGATGCCATTACATGTTGTTGCCTTATATCCCCTCATGTATATGCTGGGACATGATGCCATTACATGTTGCTGCCTTATATCCCCTCATGTACATGCTGGGACATGATGCCATTACATGTTGTTGCCTTATATCCCCTCATGTACATGCTGGGACATGATGCCATTACATGTTGCTGCCTTATATCCCCTCATGTACATGCTGGAACATGATGCCATTACATGTTGCTGCCTTATATCCCCTCATGTACATGCTGGGACATGATGTCATTACATGTTGCTGCCTTATATCCCCTCATGTACATGCTGGAACATGATGCCATTACATGTTGTTGCCTTATATCCCCTCATGTACATGCTGGGACATGATGCCATTACATGTTGCTGCCTTATATCCCCTCATGTACATGCTGGGACATGATGCCATTACATGTTGCTGCCTTATATCCCCTCATGTATATGCTGGGACATGATGCCATTACATGTTGTTGCCTTATATCCACTTATGTACATGCTGGGACATGATGCCATTACAAGTTGTTGCCTTATATCCCCTCATGTACATGCTGGGACATGATGCCATTACATGTTGTTGCCTTATATCCCCTCATGTACATGCTGGAACATGATGCCATTACATGTTGTTGCCTTATATCTCCTCATGTACATGCTGGGACATGATGCCATTACATGTTGTTGTCTTATATCCCCTCATGTACATGCTGGGACATGATGCCATTACATGTTGTTGCCTTATATCCCCTTATGTACATGCTGGGACATGATGCCATTACATGTTGCTGCCTTATATCCCCTCATGTATATGCTGGGACACGATGCCATTACATGTTGTTGCCTTATATCCCCTCATGTATATGCTGGGACATGATGCCATTACATGTTGCTGCCTTATATCCCCTCATGTACATGCTGGGACACGATGCCATTACATGTTGTTGCCTTATATCCCCTCATGTACATGCTGGGACATGATGCCATTACAAGTTGTTGCCTTATATCCCCTCATGTACATGCTGGGACATGATGCCATTACAAGTTGTTGCCTTATATCCCCTCATGTACATGCTGGGACATGATGCCATTACATGTTGTTGCCTTATATCCCCTCATGTACATGCTGGGACATGATGCCATTACATGTTGCTGCCTTATATCCCCTCATGTACATGCTGGAACATGATGCCATTACATGTTGTTGCCTTATATCCCCTCATGTACATGCTGGGACATGATGCCATTACATGTTGCTGCCTTATATCTCCTCATGTACATGCTGGGACATGATGCCATTACATGTTGTTGCCTTATATCCCCTGATGTACATGCTGGGACATGATGCCATTACATGTTGCTGCCTTATATCCCCTCATGTACATGCTGGGACATGATGCCATTACATGTTGCTGCCTTATATATCCCCTCATGTATATGCTGGGACATGATGCCATTACATGTTGCTGCCTTATATCCCCTCATGTACATGCTTGGACATGATGCCATTATATGTTGTTGCCTTATATCCCCTCATGTACATGCTGGGACATGATGCCATTACATGTTGCTGCCTTATATCCCCTCATGTATATGCTGGGACATGATGCCATTACATGTTGCTGCCTTATATCCCCTCATGTATATGCTGGGACATGATGCCATTACATGTTGTTGCCTTATATCCACTTATGTACATGCTGGGACATGATGCCATTACAAGTTGTTGCCTTATATCCCCTCATGTATATGCTGGGACATGATGCCATTACATGTTGCTGCCTTATATCCCCTCATGTACATGCTGGGACATGATGCCATTACATGTTGCTGCCTTATATCCCCTCATGTATATGCTGGGACACGATGCCATTACATGTTGTTGCCTTATATCCCCTCATGTACATGCTGGGACATGATGCCATTACATGTTGCTGCCTTATATCCCCTCATGTATATGCTGGGACACGATGCCATTACATGTTGTTGCCTTATATCCCCTCATGTATATGCTGGGACATGATGCCATTACATGTTGCTGCCTTATATCCCCTCATGTACATGCTGGGACACGATGCCATTACATGTTGTTGCCTTATATCCCCTCATGTACATGCTGGGACATGATGCCATTACAAGTTGTTGCCTTATATCCCCTCATGTACATGCTGGGACATGATGCCATTACAAGTTGTTGCCTTATATCCCCTCATGTACATGCTGGGACATGATGCCATTACATGTTGTTGCCTTATATCCCCTCATGTACATGCTGGGACATGATGCCATTACATGTTGCTGCCTTATATCCCCTCATGTATATGCTGGGACACGATGCCATTACATGTTGTTGCCTTATATCCCCTCATGTACATGCTGGGACATGATGCCATTACAAGTTGTTGCCTTATATCCCCTCATGTACATGCTGGGACATGATGCCATTACATGTTGTTGCCTTATATCCCCTCATGTACATGCTGGGACATGATGCCATTACATGTTGTTGCCTTATATCCCCTCATGTACATGCTGGGACATGATGCCATTACATGTTGTTGCCTTATATCCCCTCATGTACATGCTGGAACATGATGCCATTACAAGTTGTTGCCTTATATCCCCTCATGTACATGCTGGGACATGATGCCATTACATGTTGCTGCCTTATATCCCCTCATGTACATGCTGGGACATGATGCCATTACATGTTGTTGCCTTATATCCCCTCATGTACATGCTGGGACACGATGCCATTACATGTTGCTGCCTTATATCCCCTCATGTACATGCTGGGACATGATGCCATTACATGTTGTTGCCTTATATCGCCTCATGTACATGCTGGGACATGATGCCATTACAAGTTGTTGCCTTATATCCCCTCATGTACATGCTGGGACATGATGCCATTACATGATGCTGCCTTATATCCCCTCATGTACATGCTGGGACATGATGCCATTACATGTTGCTGCCTTATATCCCCTCATGTACATGCTGGGACATGATGCCATTACATGTTGTTGCCTTATATCCCCTCATGTACATGCTGGGACATGATGCCATTACATGTTGCTGCCTTATATCCCCTCATGTACATGCTGGGACAAGATGCCATTACATGTTGCTGCCTTATATCCCCTCATGTACATGCTGGGACATGATGCCATTACATGTTGCTGCCTTATATCCCCTCATGTACATGCTGGGACATGATGCCATTACATGTTGCTGCCTTATATCCCCTCATGTACATGCTGGGACATGATGCCATTACATGTTGTTGCCTTATAAATCCCCTCATGTACATGCTGGGATATGATGCCATTACATGTTGTTGCCTTAAATCCCCTCATGTACATGCTGGGACATGATGCCATTACATGTTGCTGCCTTATATATCCCCTCATGTACATGCTGGGACATGATGCCATTACATGTTGCTGCCTTATATCCCCTCATGCATATGCTGGGACATGATGCCATTACATGTTGTTGCCTTATATCCCCTCATGTACATGCTGGGACATGATGCCATTACATGTTGTTGCCTTATATCCCCTCATGTACATGCTGGGACATGATGCCATTACATGTTGCTGCCTTATATCCCCTCATGTACATGCTGGGACATGATGCCATTACATGTTGCTGCCTTATATCCCCTCATGTACATGCTGGGACATGATGCCATTACATGTTGCTGCCTTATATCCCCTCATGTACATGCTGGGACATGATGCCATTACATGTTGTTGCCTTATATCCCCTCATGTACATGCTGGGACATGATGCCATTACATGTTGCTGCCTTATATCCCCTCATGTACATGCTGGGACATGTTGCCATTACATGTTGTTGCCTTATATCCCCTCATGTACATGCTGGGACATGATGCCATTACATGTTGCTGCCTTATATCCCCTCATGTACATGCTGGGACATGATGCCATTACATGTTGCTGCCTTATATATCCCCTCATGTACATGCTGGGACATGATGCCATTACATGTTGCTGCCTTATATCCCCTCATGTATATGCTGGGACATGATGCCATTACATGTTGTTGCCTTATATCCCCTCATGTACATGCTGGGACATGATGCCATTACATGTTGCTGCCTTATATCCCCTCATTTACATGCTGGGACATGATGCCATTACATGTTGCTGCCTTATATATCCCCTCATGTACATGCTGGGACATGATGCCATTACATGTTGTTGCCTTATATCCCCTCATGTACATGCTGGGACATGATGCCATTACAAGTTGTTGCCTTATATCCCCTCATGTACATGCTGGGACATGATGCCATTACATGTTGTTGCCTTATATCCCCTCATGTACATGCTGGGACATGATGCCATTACAAGTTGTTGCCTTATATCCCCTCATGTACATGCTGGGACATGATGCCATTACAAGTTGTTGCCTTATATCCCCTCATGTACATGCTGGGACATGATGCCATTACATGTTGTTGCCTTATATCCCCTCATGTACATGCTGGGACATGATGCCATTACATGTTGTTGCCTTATATCCCCTCATGTACATGCTGGGACATGATGCCATTACATGTTGCTGCCTTATATCCCCTCATGTACATGCTGGGACATGATGCCATTACATGTTGTTGCCTTATATCCCCTCATGTACATGCTGGGACATGATGCCATTACATGTTGTTGCCTTATATCCCCTCATGTACATGCTGGGACATGATGCCATTACATGTTGTTGCCTTATATCCCCTCATGTACATGCTGGGACATGATGCCATTACATGTTGCTGCCTTATATCCCCTCATGTACATGCTGGGACATGATGCCATTACATGTTGCTGCCTTATATCCCCTCATGTATATGCTGGGACATGATGCCATTACATGTTGCTGCCTTATATCCCCTCATGTACATGCTGGGACATGATGCCATTACATGTTGTTGCCTTATATCCCCTCATGTACATGCTGGGACATGATGCCATTACATGTTGTTGCCTTATATCACCTCATGTACATGCTGGGACATGATGCCATTACATGTTGTTGCCTTATATCCCCTCATGTACATGCTGGGACATGATGCCATTACATGTTGCTGCCTTATATCCACTTATGTACATGCTGGGACATGATGCCATTACAAGTTGTTGCCTTATATCCCCTCATGTACATGCTGGGACATGATGCCATTACATGTTGTTGCCTTATATCCCCTCATGTACATGCTGGGACATGATGCCATTACATGTTGCTGCCTTATATCCCCTCATGTACATGCTGGGACATGATGCCATTACATGTTGCTGCCTTATATCCCCTCATGTACATGCTGGGACATGATGCCATTACATGTTGCTGCCTTATATCCCCTCATGTACATGCTGGGACATGATGCCATTACATGTTGTTGCCTTATATCCCCTCATGTACATGCTGGGACATGATGCCATTACATGTTGCTGCCTTATATCCCCTCATGTATATGCTGGGACACGATGCCATTACATGTTGTTGCCTTATATCCCCTCATGTACATGCTGGGACATGATGCCATTACAAGTTGTTGCCTTATATCCCCTCATGTACATGCTGGGACATGATGCCATTACATGTTGTTGCCTTATATCCCCTCATGTACATGCTGGGACATGATGCCATTACATGTTGTTGCCTTATATCCCCTCATGTACATGCTGGGACATGATGCCATTACATGTTGTTGCCTTATATCCCCTCATGTACATGCTGGAACATGATGCCATTACAAGTTGTTGCCTTATATCCCCTCATGTACATGCTGGGACATGATGCCATTACATGTTGCTGCCTTATATCCCCTCATGTACATGCTGGGACATGATGCCATTACATGTTGTTGCCTTATATCCCCTCATGTACATGCTGGGACACGATGCCATTACATGTTGCTGCTGCCTTATATCCCCTCATGTACATGCTGGGACATGATGCCATTACATGTTGTTGCCTTATATCGCCTCATGTACATGCTGGGACATGATGCCATTACATGTTGCTGCCTTATATCCCCTCATGTACATGCTGGGACATGATGCCATTACATGTTGCTGCCTTATATCCCCTCATGTACATGCTGGGACATGATGCCATTACATGTTGTTGCCTTATATCCCCTCATGTACATGCTGGGACATGATGCCATTACATGTTGCTGCCTTATATCCCCTCATGTACATGCTGGGACATGTTGCCATTACATGTTGTTGCCTTATATCCCCTCATGTACATGCTGGGACATGATGCCATTACATGTTGCTGCCTTATATCCCCTCATGTACATGCTGGGACATGATGCCATTACATGTTGCTGCCTTATATATCCCCTCATGTACATGCTGGGACATGATGCCATTACATGTTGCTGCCTTATATCCCCTCATGTATATGCTGGGACATGATGCCATTACATGTTGTTGCCTTATATCCCCTCATGTACATGCTGGGACATGATGCCATTACATGTTGCTGCCTTATATCCCCTCATTTACATGCTGGGACATGATGCCATTACATGTTGCTGCCTTATATATCCCCTCATGTACATGCTGGGACATGATGCCATTACATGTTGTTGCCTTATATCCCCTCATGTACATGCTGGGACATGATGCCATTACAAGTTGTTGCCTTATATCCCCTCATGTACATGCTGGGACATGATGCCATTACATGTTGTTGCCTTATATCCCCTCATGTACATGCTGGGACATGATGCCATTACATGTTGTTGCCTTATATCCCCTCATGTACATGCTGGGACATGATGCCATTACATGTTGTTGCCTTATATCCCCTCATGTACATGCTGGAACATGATGCCATTACAAGTTGTTGCCTTATATCCCCTCATGTACATGCTGGGACATGATGCCATTACATGTTGCTGCCTTATATCCCCTCATGTACATGCTGGGACATGATGCCATTACATGTTGTTGCCTTATATCCCCTCATGTACATGCTGGGACACGATGCCATTACATGTTGCTGCCTTATATCCCCTCATGTACATGCTGGGACATGATGCCATTACATGTTGTTGCCTTATATCGCCTCATGTACATGCTGGGACATGATGCCATTACAAGTTGTTGCCTTATATCCCCTCATGTACATGCTGGGACATGATGCCATTACATGATGCTGCCTTATATCCCCTCATGTACATGCTGGGACATGATGCCATTACATGTTGCTGCCTTATATCCCCTCATGTACATGCTGGGACATGATGCCATTACATGTTGTTGCCTTATATCCCCTCATGTACATGCTGGGACACGATGCCATTACATGTTGCTGCCTTATATCCCCTCATGTACATGCTGGGACATGATGCCATTACATGTTGTTGCCTTATATCGCCTCATGTACATGCTGGGACATGATGCCATTACAAGTTGTTGCCTTATATCCCCTCATGTACATGCTGGGACATGATGCCATTACATGATGCTGCCTTATATCCCCTCATGTACATGCTGGGACATGATGCCATTACATGTTGCTGCCTTATATCCCCTCATGTACATGCTGGGACATGATGCCATTACATGTTGTTGCCTTATATCCCCTCATGTACATGCTGGGACATGATGCCATTACATGTTGTTGCCTTATATCCCCTCATGTACATGCTGGGACATGATGCCATTACATGTTGTTGCCTTATATCCCCTCATGTACATGCTGGAACATGATGCCATTACAAGTTGTTGCCTTATATCCCCTCATGTACATGCTGGGACATGATGCCATTACATGTTGCTGCCTTATATCCCCTCATGTACATGCTGGGACATGATGCCATTACATGTTGTTGCCTTATATCCCCTCATGTACATGCTGGGACACGATGCCATTACATGTTGCTGCCTTATATCCCCTCATGTACATGCTGGGACATGATGCCATTACATGTTGTTGCCTTATATCGCCTCATGTACATGCTGGGACATGATGCCATTACATGTTGCTGCCTTATATCCCCTCATGTACATGCTGGGACATGATGCCATTACATGTTGCTGCCTTATATCCCCTCATGTACATGCTGGGACATGATGCCATTACATGTTGTTGCCTTATATCCCCTCATGTACATGCTGGGACATGATGCCATTACATGTTGCTGCCTTATATCCCCTCATGTACATGCTGGGACATGTTGCCATTACATGTTGTTGCCTTATATCCCCTCATGTACATGCTGGGACATGATGCCATTACATGTTGCTGCCTTATATCCCCTCATGTACATGCTGGGACATGATGCCATTACATGTTGCTGCCTTATATATCCCCTCATGTACATGCTGGGACATGATGCCATTACATGTTGCTGCCTTATATCCCCTCATGTATATGCTGGGACATGATGCCATTACATGTTGTTGCCTTATATCCCCTCATGTACATGCTGGGACATGATGCCATTACATGTTGCTGCTTTATATCCCCTCATTTACATGCTGGGACATGATGCCATTACATGTTGCTGCCTTATATATCCCCTCATGTACATGCTGGGACATGATGCCATTACATGTTGTTGCCTTATATCCCCTCATGTACATGCTGGGACATGATGCCATTACAAGTTGTTGCCTTATATCCCCTCATGTACATGCTGGGACATGATGCCATTACATGTTGTTGCCTTATATCCCCTCATGTACATGCTGGGACATGATGCCATTACATGTTGTTGCCTTATATCCCCTCATGTACATGCTGGGACATGATGCCATTACATGTTGTTGCCTTATATCCCCTCATGTACATGCTGGAACATGATGCCATTACAAGTTGTTGCCTTATATCCCCTCATGTACATGCTGGGACATGATGCCATTACATGTTGCTGCCTTATATCCCCTCATGTACATGCTGGGACATGATGCCATTACATGTTGTTGCCTTATATCCCCTCATGTACATGCTGGGACACGATGCCATTACATGTTGCTGCCTTATATCCCCTCATGTACATGCTGGGACATGATGCCATTACATGTTGTTGCCTTATATCGCCTCATGTACATGCTGGGACATGATGCCATTACAAGTTGTTGCCTTATATCCCCTCATGTACATGCTGGGACATGATGCCATTACATGATGCTGCCTTATATCCCCTCATGTACATGCTGGGACATGATGCCATTACATGTTGCTGCCTTATATCCCCTCATGTACATGCTGGGACATGATGCCATTACATGTTGTTGCCTTATATCCCCTCATGTACATGCTGGGACACGATGCCATTACATGTTGCTGCCTTATATCCCCTCATGTACATGCTGGGACATGATGCCATTACATGTTGTTGCCTTATATCGCCTCATGTACATGCTGGGACATGATGCCATTACAAGTTGTTGCCTTATATCCCCTCATGTACATGCTGGGACATGATGCCATTACATGATGCTGCCTTATATCCCCTCATGTACATGCTGGGACATGATGCCATTACATGTTGCTGCCTTATATCCCCTCATGTACATGCTGGGACATGATGCCATTACATGTTGTTGCCTTATATCCCCTCATGTACATGCTGGGACATGATGCCATTACATGTTGCTGCCTTATATCCCCTCATGTACATGCTGGGACAAGATGCCATTACATGTTGCTGCCTTATATCCCCTCATGTACATGCTAGGACATGATGCCATTACATGTTGCTGCCTTATATCCCCTCATGTACATGCTGGGACATGATGCCATTACATGTTGCTGCCTTATATCCCCTCATGTACATGCTGGGACATGATGCCATTACATGTTGTTGCCTTATATATCCCCTCATGTACATGCTGGGATATGATGCCATTACATGTTGTTGCCTTAAATCCCCTCATGTACATGCTGGGACATGATGCCATTACATGTTGCTGCCTTATATATCCCCTCATGTACATGCTGGGACATGATGCCATTACATGTTGCTGCCTTATATCCCCTCATGCATATGCTGGGACATGATGCCATTACATGTTGCTGCCTTATATCCCCTCATGTACATGCTGGGACATGATGCCATTACATGTTGTTGCCTTATATCCCCTCATGTACATGCTGGGACATGATGCCATTACATGTTGCTGCCTTATATCCCCTCATGTACATGCTGGGACATGTTGCCATTACATGTTGTTGCCTTATATCCCCTCATGTACATGCTGGGACATGATGCCATTACATGTTGCTGCCTTATATATCCCCTCATGTACATGCTGGGACATGATGCCATTACATGTTGCTGCCTTATATCCCCTCATGTATATGCTGGGACATGATGCCATTACATGTTGTTGCCTTATATCCCCTCATGTACATGCTGGGACATGATGCCATTACATGTTGCTGCCTTATATCCCCTCATTTACATGCTGGGACATGATGCCATTACATGTTGCTGCCTTATATATCCCCTCATGTACATGCTGGGACATGATGCCATTACATGTTGCTGCCTTATATCCCCTCATGTATATGCTGGGACATGATGCCATTACATGTTGCTGCCTTATATCCCCTCATGTACATGCTGGGACATGATGCCATTACATGTTGCTGCCTTATATCCCCTCATGTACATGCTGGGACATGATGCCATTACATGTTGTTGCCTTATATATCCCCTCATGTACATGCTGGGACATGATGCCATTACAAGTTGTTGCCTTATATCCCCTCATGTACATGCTGGGACATGATGCCATTACATGTTGCTGCCTTATATCCCCTCATGTACATGCTGGGACATGATGCCATTACATGTTGCTGCCTTATATCCCCTCATGTACATGCTGGGACATGATGCCATTACATGTTGTTGCCTTATATATCCCCTCATGTACATGCTGGGACATGATGCCATTACATGTTGCTGCCTTATATCCCCTCATGTACATGCTGGGACATGATGCCATTACATGTTGTTGCCTTATATATCCCCTCATGTACATGCTGGGACATGATGCCATTACAAGTTGTTGCCTTATATCCCCTCATGTACATGCTGGGACATGATGCCATTACATGTTGCTGCCTTATATCCCCTCATGTACATGCTGGGACATGATGCCATTACATGTTGTTGCCTTATATCCCCTCATGTACATGCTGGGACACGCTGCCATTACATGTTGCTGCCTTATATCCCCTCATGTACATGCTGGGACATGATGCCATTACATGTTGTTGCCTTACATCCCCTCATGTACATGCTGGGACATGATGCCATTACATGTTGCTGCCTTATATCCCCTCATGTACATGCTGGGACATGATGCCATTACATGTTGCTGCCTTATGTATCCCCTCATGTACATGCTGGGACATGATGCCATTACATGTTGCTGCCTTATATCCCCTCATGTATATGCTGGGACATGATGCCATTACATGTTGTTGCCTTATATCCCCTCATGTACATGCTGGGACATGATGCCATTACATGTTGCTGCCTTATATCCCCTCATGTACATGCTGGGACATGATGCCATTACATGTTGCTGCCTTATATATCCCCTCATGTACATGCTGGGACATGATGCCATTACATGTTGCTGCCTTATATCCCCTCATGTATATGCTGGGACATGATGCCATTACATGTTGTTGCCTTATATCCCCTCATGTACATGCTGGGACATGATGCCATTACATGTTGTTGCCTTATATCCCCTCATGTACATGCTGGGACATGATGCCATTACATGTTGCTGCCTTATATCCCCTCATGTACATGCTGGGACATGATGCCATTACATGTTGCTGCCTTATATCCCCTCATGTACATGCTGGGACATGATGCCATTACATGTTGCTGCCTTATATCCCCTCATGTACATGCTGGGACATGATGCCATTACATGTTGCTGCCTTATATCCCCTCATGTACATGCTGGGACATGATGCCATTACATGTTGCTGTCTTATATCCCCTCATGTACATGCTGGGACATGATGCCATTACATGTTGCTGCCTTATATCCCCTCATGTACATGCTGGGACATGATGCCATTACATGTTGCTGCCTTATATCCCCTCATGTACATGCTGGGACATGATGCCATTACATGTTGTTGCCTTATATATCCCCTCATGTACATGCTGGGACATGATGCCATTACATGTTGCTGCCTTATATCCCCTCATGTACATGCTGGGACATGATGCCATTACATGTTGTTGCCTTATATATCCCCTCATGTACATGCTGGGACATGATGCCATTACATGTTGCTGCCTTATATCCCCTCATGTACATGCTGGGACATGATGCCATTACATGTTGTTGCCTTATATATCCCCTCATGTACATGCTGGGACATGATGCCATTACATGTTGCTGCCTTATATCCCCTCATGTACATGCTGGGACATGATGCCATTACATGTTGCTGCCTTATATCCCCTCATGTACATGCTGGGACATGATGCCATTACATGTTGCTGTGTGATATCTCATCCTGTACATGCTGGGACATGATGCCATTACATGTTGCTGCCTTATATCCCCTCATGTATATGCTGGGACATGATGCCATTACATGTTGCTGTGTGATATCTCATCCTGTAGGAGTAAATGATAAACAAAAGCAACTTACCACATAAACCTATTGTCAGATTTTTCTTGATCATGCTGCCGCTGTGCACTGAGACTCAAGTCAAACGGCTTCTGGTCATCTGGTGTAACAGCAAAGTAAAATGTGCTGGAATTAAGCAGTTTGCGAATCTCTGTAATGCTTTCCTCATCTTGTTCGTCTTGTAACGGCACAAAATAGGTGCAACTGATCTTAAATATTTCACTTTCCTGGATTTTTCCCACTGAATTACAACCAGTAACGAGGACAAGGAAGTCAATGGTTTCTTCTTCATCTGTTATGAAATATCATCAGGTTTGTTACGTGTGACTAAATGACACTGCATGTATTTGAATGCAGGCAAAAATGTACATGATTATTGAAGAATATCTTTTAGTGACTATAATGAAACAATCTGAACGTTAAATTAATTACTCAAAACTGGTATCTCAGTCGGTGGTCACACATATATATATATGTATAGTCATTTACTAACATTATGACAATGTACATGTACAAGATATTGAAATAAAAATTAACAAAATGTATGCAATATAAAATACAACTAGGCTACCTAACAGCAGTGAATGCTGATGGTGAATGCATTGTTACCGGTAGTTGTGGATAAGAGTTGGTGAGCGCTAGGGAGATACCGTAGTTGTTATGAAATGTTTTGTTT
This sequence comes from Actinostola sp. cb2023, assembly GCA_033675265.1. Classification (NCBI taxonomy): domain Eukaryota; kingdom Metazoa; phylum Cnidaria; class Anthozoa; order Actiniaria; family Actinostolidae; genus Actinostola; species Actinostola sp. cb2023. The sequence continues at coordinate 197,273 of JAUJYZ010001213.1, read as the reverse complement.
TATGTAAGTGACAAGTATGCAAATTATTAGGCGAGTCTGAATAACTAATGTTTTACTTATAATTGAGATTTCAATGCGAATTCACACTTGAAACTGACACACGGTCAGCAATCTCAAATACGATCCTCAACTACACAATTCCCACGAAAATATATACCGGCTAAAGAAACATATATATACACATGTACAAATTAATTAGGGTCACAAATCTTTGGCACGACATTTACCGATGAGAAACGTTAACTCATTTCAACTTCCCTCAACTTCCAACGAAGCCGAATGTGTTCAGCTCACAGGCTGTAGCGTATGTAGGAGTTGTCGCGGAAAGCATTGTGGTTATTGAGAATTGCATCATGGTTATTGGAAACTGCATGCCGGGTAAAAATCGACGATTTTTTCTCCCTACATGAATGAATTAGAATTGCTTCCTTGCTCGCTCGCTTCAGGCTCGCTCGCTGCATCAGCAATAAATACAACAATTATTGTAAAGTTCATCGGATTTGTATGTTGATAATATAAAGCCATCCCAAAATCGCAAATTTTCAAAGCTTCAAATTTGAAACAACTATTACTTAGAAATACGAAATATAGATCTACATTTTGTATAGTTTCAGATTTTCACAAATTGAGTGAGAAAATTGACTTTGAATGTAGTCCTTTTCGGTGGGTTACCTGTGGTGTACAAGTATCGTACACCACAGGAAGCCCAAAATCCAAAGACAAAATCATTATTATATTTGAGGCAATTAAACTTTGTAGCTAAACTGAACATTAATTGATATACATGATTGTACAAAAGCAAATTGTATTGAAAGAACTGAAATTCGATTAACACAGACTTCAACTCCCCGGGCAACCAAACTGCCCGTAAAAATCAATACTGCATTGAAAAATTATAACTTGCTGAATTTTTGTAACATTGATCTCATGGCCAGTTATTAGTGACAACTAGATAACTCTTCAAAATTTAACCTGAAGTAAACTGACTTACAGATCCAATTTCTGGGCATTAGTTCAATTTGTTTTTCATAAAAATCAAAGATGCGCATTTTTGACATCATTTCACAACACTCCCCACATCAAAAATGAGTGAAATTTGACTTTGATTTTCTTCAAATTAAAATACATCTCATTGTAAAAGGGTTTGCCTAAAAGCAGGATTCCGGAATCCGGAATGAGACACAGAATACTAAAACCCGGAATCATCGAAAATACCAAAATAAAGTACCGTAAAAAACACACATAAAAAAAAGAAAAAAAAGAAAAAAAAAAGAAAAAAAGAAAAAAAGATTTATCATATGATCCTGCCCTGCTCGTGCGCTCTTAATAAAACCATTGGGAAAACGTCACGTGGTTAGGGCCTCACGTGTTGACGTACCCAGTCCGGAAAAAAGCCGTCCGGCACTGCTCGATTTTGGTCAGGAGATTTTTTATGCTTTTTTTGCAGCAAAATTTATTTTTTAAATGTGAACAACAAAAGTGAACAAAAAATGTATTTTTTTTTGATAAAATTTTTTGATTGGTTCTTCTAGCGTAATCGGATATCGCGCGTTTGTGTTCTTGAATGATGCTTAGTACCAAAATGGTCCATATGAAATGGTCATATGATAAAATGCTTATTGAATGAGTTAGGTAGGGCCGGATGGGAAACTATTTGGCTCTCGGTCATTCCATGACCTCGAGCCAAATACTTTCCCGTCTGGCCCTCCCACTCATTCAATAAGTACATAATATTCACTTACAGTATTATCTCACAGGCGTATCACCCTGTATTGTGTGTCAGGCTGCCTGTGACATATTTTGATTGGCTGTTGGAAAATATTAGCAGTCTAAGTGCATGGGCCGTGAATTCACTTCTAGAGCTGTCCTTTTAGGCTTTTAGGCAAACCCTTGTGAAACAAAACACCACTTTCTCAGCACACTTCCATCTCTCTTCTTGATATATTTGTGAATCATATGGTTTCGAGTTCAATTTGGAAATAATTTGCGCGAGTGTGTTTTTCAAAAAGTTACAAAATTGCAAGAGCCCATTTTGATCCATTTGAAAAACACATGCAAATTATTCCAAATTGAACGAGAAATCGTATGATTACAAATTAATAATATTTATGAAAAATAATAATCTCACAACACTTGTCAAATTTCTCACACGCTGATTGGATAAGAGCCATTGTTGATAAGAGGACAGACACATAGAATGACGTTTTGCTTGTGCACAGAACCAACGCACGCTTGAATCAGTTTTTCTTTCAAGTTTATTTGTCGTTTTGGGAGCCTTTTCCGCTTTCCTGAGTAATTATTGAACATTGCAGAAAAAAAATTGAACATGGTTTTCCATTGTCTGTACTCTTATCGACAGTGGATGATGCCATAAAATGTACAAAACTTTGCAGTGTAACAACTCGCTATGCTCATTGTTCCACTTGAGTTTTGAACATTTTATGGCATCATACGTTGTCAATAAGAGTGCAGACAATATGGAAAACCATGTTTGATTTGCTAATTACCTTTCGACTGCACCGCTCTTAGCCAATCAGAAAAGAGAACAGTTTTAATGAATATAATAATAATATAATAATATAATAACAATAATAATAATAATATTGAATAATCATTTAAGTGATATATATTACTCCAATGTTGTTAGTAGTGTAATGTTAGTTTTAGTTTTGCTTAAAATTCGAACTTCAGACTAAATTGGCTAAAACAAATAAATACAAGCTTACAAACTTGTAATATGGTAGAGTGCAATTTAGAAAAGTGTGAAATAGTACTAATTTTAAATAGTACTAAATAGTGCTATTTACTATTGTTTTCTATTGTTTCATTAGTGCTATTTAGTACTAATTAGTTATTTAGTTTTCAAGCTTTTCTAAATTGCACTCTACCTATATTGATGTCATTATTACATTTACATTATTTCAGTAACTACAGCCTATAAATAATTTCATACAACGAAGGGAGCGATTAGTACATAGTAAGTTTATCTATAATTGAATCTATATTAATATTTAGATCCTCACCGATGTTAATCTTCAACACTCCAAGACATCCATACGAATCGATGACTTTAGTGTAGTTCTTCTTGATCGTCTCAGTCTCTAGCTCAGCTATAACACAAAGCAGCATTAGCTAAACGAGATACAAGGATATACTAACTTAATTAAAGTTAGTGTTGAGTTTATACTCACAAAGTTGTGCGATTGCTCCACTTTCAAATAGCAGGGTTTCTTCACGGTGTTTACATTCCAGCAGGATCGACACTGGGTCTCGGTCGGTTTTCGTATAGCAAGTAAACGCTTTTCCAATCATATTGATATAAGACGCATAATTCTATGTGTACATCTCAGCTAGTTAGTATGCATTGACAAGAAACACATCCTGCTGCACTCGTCCACCATTTTGTTGTTCTCGGCCGACACAGGGTACCCAATCGAGCTCAAACTTCTCTGGAACATTCAACCCCCCCCCCCCCCCCCCCCCTTGTACAAAGGGGGGGGGGGGGGGTACTCCCTTTGTCCAAGTGGTAGGGGTGATCGGCGGTCGGTTTTGAAAACGACCCCTAAAAGGTACGCATAAATTAAAAGAGCTGTAGCTGTTGCGGCCATGTTCATTTCGACCCCTAAATTAAACGGAAACAACATGACAACGGACAACGGACAACGGACAACGGACAACGGACAACGGACAACGGACAAACGGAATGTTAAATCTTAATTTCCATTGTTATCACTGATTTTACGAATAAGAAGATATTTTTATAAACTATAAATATCAACGATAAGTACATAGGACAACGTATATAGCTATTGCATAATCGTTGTCGGGTTGAAAATCATGAAAGCTATGACCAAAAGGAATTCTGGGAAATAACAATTCTCAAATAACACCGTCAAATGATCGACCTTTTTATCCTGCAGACTTGTAGGATCTTAGTTAAATAGCTCATATACCTTCAAAACTACGGCTCATGAACTGATTTCCCATCCATCCTTGCGGTCTCAGCTTCTATATATGATTTATGATTTTCAACCCAACAACGATTATGCAATTAGCTATATCAACTTTATATATTGTTATGTTACTGATGATTTCACCGTGTCAAAATAAACTATATGTATGTATGTGTAGTACGTTACACAGCGTCATTATCAAGTCAAAATGAGAAATGTAAATGAACTAGTACAGTAAAAATAAACAATAAATAATGAAGTGTCATTGACACTGTGTAACGTGAAAACGTCGAGGAAACGTAAGGGAAAGAGACACGACAATTTTGAGTTATGATCATGAGGACAGTTGAACTGTCATGTCTGCTGGGTTGTAATCCAGTTGTACAAAGATAGCGCTATTCATCGGATAACTAGATAGATAGATAGTGGATTAGTTGTTATATCCATCCACTGGATAACTATATAGATAGATAGTGGATTAGTTGTTATATCATCCACTGGATAACTATATAGATAGATAGTGGATTAGTTGTTATATCCATCCACTGGATAACTATATAGATAGATAGTGGATTAGTTGTTATATCCATCCACTGGATAACTATATAGATAGATAGTGGATTAGTTGTTATATCCATCCACTGGATAAGGATTTATCCAACGTTAAATGAGCCACCCTTGTACAACGTACCGGGACCTGCTGGATATTTAATTTCATTAAGTACAAATAAAAGGCGGTGGTCAAGAGAAGCCAATGAGACAATAGGCACCGCCTGGCCATGACGTCACGTGCAATCCAGCAATAGATAAAACCCATTCACCGTTTTTACCACGAGAAAAGGACTCTGCTGTGACAACTATAGTCGAGCCAGTTACTCAGCTATTTCATAGCGTGCAAGACAAACAATACGTTTACTTAAGATCAGTGGCCGTGTTGATGACTGGGTAACATATTAGCATAGAAAATTTGCATTTGATAATAATTCCTTTTATGAAAAGTCGCCAGTGCGTAAATTGTTCAAACTTCCATCGAATATGAGCTGGAGAGCAACCTTTTCCTGCTCATTGTCAGAAGACGAGTTGTAAACAACGAAGGAAAGTTAACGAATAATTGGTCAGTTAGTGCGAAGAGTAATAGTTTGAGTGATAACCACACTGATTCGATGCTTAGTGGCGTTCAGACATGAACTCAGTTGAAGCGTAACAAACATCGAACACGTTGCATCAGGAAAACAGCATTTGAATGAACTCCAGATTCGAACTGTGAATGAACACTGAGATTTGATAGTCGTCGAGCAAAACGAACGACATCTTGACAAACTAAAGGCGACTATTCAGACTATTCTTGGAATTCAACTAACGGTATATTGCCGGAATAACTTCTGCAAGATCTACTCGTTTACCAAAGAACAGCTTTGAAGAGACTCAAACTGGCTCTCCTTCGTTCGAACAGCACTGATACATGTAATATAATATTATTGAACAAAGAAGAAGAAACAATCCAGAAAGGAGTTTGATGCTACGAAGTTTGTTCCCGATCACAGTTGCTCACTTGGGTTTGAAAAACCTGTGAAGCTTCACGGCGCGGCGGGCTGATCAAGTTATCAATTGAAAAGCTTTAAGAAAGAAAAGTATTGCATGTTTTATAGCTCGTAGTTATTTTCCAAAAAAGCCCTTTAAAGAAGGTGCAAATGACAAACTTCAAGAGAGAGAAATAATCATCAACTTCATGTATTTATGTTGGAGCGGGTTTGTTACTGCAGAGTCCTATCCTGATATTTAGAAGATTTGTAGAATTTCCTCGATGTGAATGATGAGGCCGCGATTGCTAGTTTGCTGTTTTCCGTTCAGGCGACTTTGTTCTCCTCGTCGAGTCATCATATTTGGAATAACCATCGCGTTACTTGTCATGATGAATTCACTCGTAAAATCTGGAATGGACTACCCAAACAGCAAGAGTGCCGGACTGAACGGTGTGCAGTCAGGAAAAAGTAAAGAAAAGCAATACTGGAAGAGGTAAATACAAACATCCAGAGATAAATAGTCGAGTATCTTGTGTCAACTATATGAAAAATATAGAACTTAGAAAGAAAAGCGAGATAGATCGCCACAATAGAACTATCATTGCTGATCTTGTGAGCGATTTGCCTTGCACCTTTTCAACTGTTGGGTTCAATAGAATACTCTCTGCTGATTCTCGTATCCAAACGACCACGGTATCACACTGTTTTGCTTCCGTATTTTGCACTGATATACTGTATCTGAAACATCCATTTTAGATTAGCTAGTATCGCATCCAGCAAGGACAACACAAACATGTTCAGCACTATTTTGTGCTTAAACAGTTGTATTTTAGCATGCTTAACATTTTGCCTCTCATTAGATATTTGTATATTTGTATAAATGTATACTACAACGTTTCTGCAATTGAGTGTAGAAAGTAGTATCATTATAGCGATGTTTGTACGTAAACATTGACGTCACACCATGCCGATTTCTTTCATCAGCCAATCGATCTCTAGTCTCCTATGCACTCGTTCTTATCGATCTCTGGTTGGTAGAAAATCCCTGAGCGATGGCTTACGTCATGGTGTACATCGCTATTGCAACTAATTATTATCTTATCAATCATGATATTAACTGACAAAGCTAGTGCACAGACTTAGGCCCGATTCAAACATCGATCTTTATACCGTCTTTTTACCACACTGGTAAACAAGCATTGGTTCGATACGCAGTGGCTGGATTCATTGTTTTTAAAATGGATTGACTGCGCTTTGCGTTCGTATCGCAGATTGGACATGTACCAAATACATGCATTAGAAACAATAATGGACAACCGATTATTAAGGCGGTCTACTCCCATGAAGAACTATTTATAAAGAAGAGACGAAAACCAGAAGAGCTTTTACTTTTGTGTGTTTCCCCCCAAACGCGCGCTTACACATTGATTCGTGTAATTAGGATTGGTACATGTACAGTTTGATGTACGAACACACTGAAAAAACACGCGCGCTTACACATTGATTCGTGTGATTAGGATTGGTAGATGTATAGTTTGATGTACGAAGAACAATGGAAAAACACGCGCGCTTTTCTGTTGGAAGTTAATTTGGATATGTTCAATAAATTTGCAAGGTTGGAAAAGCGTGTTTTTTTTTTCAGTGGAATTAATCGGATCTTATGTTTGGAAACAGGGTTAAAATACACCTGTTTTCAGAAAAGTAGTCCTTAATTTTACAAAATACAAAATAGTAAAAAGGAATTCATTAGAGCCAATGAACCAGAGTTCAGCTTGAGTGCATTTTTTTTGTTTTTACTATTTTGAATTTTGTAAAAGGACAACGTTTTTGAAAACAGGTCAGTATATTCATTAGAAATATATGTTATATAGTCATCTCTTAGTTGACGTCCTGAGGATGACTCAGTTTGACTTATAACAACAAGAATGGTCGCTTACCAGATGTTCAACAATGTTATTGATTGTGTTTCCTCTTGTTTCCTTGTAGTTTCGGCAAAGGTTTTTCTCACTTGCGACCCAAGGTTATGAGGGTAGCTCCAACTCGACCGATATCAGACTTTATCACAACAAAAGGTGAAATTCGATGTCTTACAGAAGGAACGAAACAGATCAAAGATAATCAGTGTATCTGTAAGAAAGGATGGTTTGAACAAGCGTGTAATATTCCTGAATCAATTCACTTTTCTAATCAGCTGCAGAAGGAATTCCTGGAATTCCGTCCCAAAGCTCGACGTATAGTTTACGCTGCTCCTTTTAACCACGAGTTTGCGATGCTTGAAGCGATTCTGAATGATTTGTACGATCTAGTAGATGTATTTATTATTATGGAGTCGCCATATACTGCATTTGGGGTCCGAAAACCTATTCGACTATTACCATGGCTTCATCGAGGGTACCTGAAACAGTTCCACCCAAAGATAATGTATTTGTACCTGGACCATTTTCCACTGGGTGGAAGAAAGAAGGGACATGTTGCGGATTCGTATCTGAGGTCCTATCTAGGGAAAAGAGGATTGCCTTTGATCAGGAACCTTAATGATGATGATTTATTTTTGGTCTTTGACATGGACGAAATACCATCACGTGACTCTCTGATGTTTCTTAAGGTTCACAATCGCTACCCTGAACCATTTGGTTTTCGTTTTAGATGGTCTGCATTTGGATATTTCTGGAAACATCGTCACTACAGTCAAGTGCCTGCTGGATGTACGATTGGAATGCTAAGGAAAGTCTATCACGATGATTCGAACCTCGTGCGTGACGTACACCATGGCGTGACAAGAAATCGTAACAAAGATTTCTTAGAGTATCGACAAACTACTTTAGTGCGTCCGTGGTTCATAGGTGAAGTGGAACACTTTGCAGGTTGGCACTGCTCAAGCTGTTTTAAATTAGAGGGAATACGAATCAAATTTATTTCTGCGCAGAATGCTGACTGGCCCAGATGGGGTAGCGTTCACGACAAGATGGATCTTAAGTACATAAGGAAGATGGTTCGAGATGGTAGATGGTTTGATGGATCTGCTCTTAACAACAGGGCATTGGCACAAATGGCAGATCCTGACTTGGACCCTTTCTACGCTCCTCCATACATCTTAAAGAATGCTGACAGGTTTAAATATTTGATAAAAAACATTTATATTTATGAAGACGAAGGAGACATGGATTCTGAACTGAATGGAGGAAATAGCTTGTCATTGACAAAAGTACTTTTAGTGTGGATATTAACTATCACACAAATATGGTAACAAACAAACCTACTAGTTATTAAGCACACAATCATTATTATGCCTTGGTTGACGTATTTATTGCAATTCTTGTCTTAGTCAACTAATATTGCAATCGAAACTAAACTATGACGTCACATTCTAGTTAAGCCGTTTAGACACACATAGTGCGCATGCGCAAATAAGCAGAATCACTAAACAAGGACAACAACAGGAACAGAGATGACTGATCACAGTGCGGTAAAAACACCTAAGGGGCTTACTTGACTTTGAGCTTCTCCCTTTGCCATTAATTGGTGTGGCATAGTTTTTGGGTAGGTGAGATGAGTTTCATTTGTAGTAATATTAGTCAATATATGGAGTTTGAGGGTGTTCATTCGTTGTTTATAGGGGCGGGGCCGGTTTGCGGGTTTAGTTTAATATATGATTATTATTAGATACACGACCACATCAGCCATGCTGTAATTCCATCGTGGTTAAATAAAGGCTATTATTATTGTTATTATATTCCCGGAATGTCGCTTTAGCAGAAACTATACGGAAACTACGAAAACTAAATGATAATTAATTAAATACTATATATATCTACCAAATACGTGAGTGATCTTCTATAGGTCAGCGATCTTCTAGGTCAGTGATCCTGCATGTAGGTCAGTGATCCTCTAGGTCAGCGATCCTCTATTCTCTATTTCAGCGATCCTCTAGGTCAGCGATCCTCTATACTAGGTCAGCGATCCTCTACGACAGTGATCCTCTTAACTAGGTTAGCGATCCTCTGGGTCAGCGATCCTCTAGGTCAGTGATCCTCTAGGTCAGCGATCCTCTAGGTCAGCGATCATCTAGGTCAGTGATCCTCTAGGTCAGTGATCCTCTAGGTCAGCGATCCTCTGGGTCAGTGATCCTCTAGGTCAGCGATCCTCTAGGTCAGCGATTCTCTAGGTCAGTGATCCTGCATGTAGGTCAGTGATCCTCTAGGTCAGCGATCCTCTAGGTCAGTGATCCTCTAGGTCAGTGATCCTCTAGGTCAACGATACTCTAGGTCAACGATCCTCTAGGTCAGCGATCATCTAGGTCAGTGATCCTCTAGGTCAGTGATCCTCTAGGTCAGCGATCCTCTAGGTCAGTGATCCTCTAGGTCACCGATCCTCTAGGTCAGTGATCCTCTAGGTCAGTGATCCTCTAGGTCACCGATCCTCTGGGTCAACGATCCTCTAGGTCAGTGATCCTCTAGGTCAGTGATCCTCTAGGTCAGCGATCCTCTAGGTCAGTGATCCTCTAGGTCAGCGATCCTCTAGGTCAGTGATCCTCTAGGTCAGTGATCCTCTAGGTCAGTGATCCTCTAGGTCAGCGATCCTCTAGGTCACCGATCCTCTAGGTCAGTGATCCTCTAGGTCAACGATCCTCTAGGTCAGCGATCCGCTAGGTCACCGATCCTCTAGGTCAGTGATCCTCTAGGTCAACGATCCTCTAGGTCAGCGATCCTCTAGGTCACCGATCCTCTAGGTCAGTGATCCTCTAGGTCAGTGATCCTCTAGGTCAGTGATCCTCTAGGTCACCGATCCTCTAGGTCAGTGATCCTCTAGGTCAGCGATCCTCTAGGTCAGCGATCATCTAGGTCAGCGATCATCTAGGTCAGTGATCCTCTAGGTCAGTGATCCTCTAGGTCAGTGATCCTCTAGGTCAACGATCATCTAGGTCAGTGATCCTCTAGGTCAGTGTTAGTGTCAGTGTTTGCTTACCTCAAAATTCGTTGTATTTTTAAAAACTTACCATTTTAGAAAAGATGTTTTCTTTGTTATTTATGCCCTATGATATGATGGGCATTCGAAGGCTACAAATCGAGAAAAAAAGATTGCAAAATTAAACGTTCGGCACGTGAATATGCAAATTAGCTCAAAAAGAAGAAGATTGACTCGTAACTGGCATGCATGCCTGCTGATTATCGTAGTTTAAATTTTGAAAATCCAACAAAATCGAGCGGAATTACGGCAAATCAAAGTGATCCAGATTTCTAAACATTTTGCCGCGTATGTCCCAATTCAAAATGGCGGACGACAGCGTGAACTGGCTTATTGAAACGCGGTTCAAAGTCGCTTAGATGGAGGAAAACGTTGGACGTGGAAGAAAATTTCCCATGCGAAGATTGATCTCTCAATTCTTTGAAAAAATTCATCCACCAGCCCCTTCCACCTTGACGCAGTTTTAACCAGAAGGCTTCTATTCGTTGGTTAGCACACTGCTTAGATCATCTCTGTCGTCCTTTCTGATGAGTGTTTGCATAACAGATAACCAAACATTTTCAGTACCTTTGACCGTTCGCTGGGAACACCTCCAAAACTAAAGAAAAGTAAATTTATTTATTTATTCACGTAATCACAAAGGAGCTTACAATGAAACTCATTAGAACGTGCACGTGCTAAAAAACAAAGTCTCTAAGAAGTAATGTTTCAAAGCCGAGAATGAGGACTAGACGGGGTTTGGAACGACTTCTCATACTCATTAATTATTACATCAGTGCAATGACCTAAAGGCAATAAATGAAGAGTTCCAAGATTTTAGCCCGGAAAATCAAGAATTCAAGTCTTTGCATATGCTCTGCTCATGCGGAGAGTCGAGGACAATTATTAACCGGGTTAATAACTAGCTATATATTGACCTTGCATTTATAATGACGTATTCAATTCAATTCATCAGCCCCGCTCTTCCCTGCTGAATATCAATTCCCTCCCCGGGCTTTAATGTCTATTGTTTAGTAGTTTTATAACAGAAATAAAGCCTTATGAATAACAAAGAAAACCGAGTCAATTGATAAATAAAGAGTGGTATTGCCCCTAGCTACTCTGTCCAAGATCCCGATGATTGTTATATAAGGGATTAGTTCTAATCGTCCCTCATGATAAGTACTGGGGAGAGTAACTGGAAATTTTTTAAGTAACTCTCGCCTTTACTTTGCGTACTTTCCAGTTACATCACGTGGTCTGATTCTGCACATTTTATTGGCTGGTTACCTCATGTCTATAAATTACTTGATAAAGAAACTATGGTGAGAATAGACAGAACAAATGTTCGGAAAAAATCAGACGCCTCGAGCGGGATTCGAACCCACTCCACCCCGATTTCATGACAGGTGTTCTACTCACTGAGCTACCGAGGCAACTACAGTGGCATGGAGTTCAAATTAGCTCAAAGGCGCTGATTTCAGTAACCGAACATTTGCTCCCAGGCCTCACGGAACTGGGAATTGCTTCTTTAATGACGTACGAACAGCATCACGCAGTCACAGTAGTCATATTAGTCACGTTAAATCAGAATAACTGATATCAGAGCTGTCGCGTTCCCGGCGTTGTCAGTCACGGGGTGATGACTGCTAAGTTCGCTAGTATTAACCACCAGCTCAGTGAAAGTAGGACAGCGAGATTTTATGTCTTTATTACATCCAAGATTCACTAACGCCAGCGGTAAAAACTATAAATGAATACATAATTACCTACATTGAAGGGCTAGTTTCTACAAAATTACAGAGATAATAAGCAAAACGAATACTAGGAAAGAAAGAGATAACTTACATCTGATCCAGAACTCCTAATGTATAAACTCCTATGTACTCCAATTAAGAATCTCCTTAAAACTCCGATGTTCACTCCTTGACGGTAACTAAAACTCTACTGAAATCTAGGTGTGGGAAAACATGCCTTAAACTAGATAACATGCATTCCTACACGATTACTACAGGAAATGTTGTTACACAAAACCGTGACTGTCTAAAAATACTTTGATTAAACAATGATAATATCAACAAACAAATAAGTCTTTGATTCAAGTCTCTATCTTAAACTTGGTAACACAACAAGAGCCATCCAACCATCCAAATTACTTGATAAAGAAACTATGATGTGAAGTTTATAAAACGAGAGACCGTGTTATATCGGCATTTATAAAATAACATATATATAACGCGCGCTCTGATTGGCTAGAAGCTCCCAAAAACCGTGTTTGTAAAAGTGAATATAAACATGGTTTCCGTGACCTTGAGAGACCTTGAAGCGATGCAGTGGATTCAATTCGACAAATATATTTTTTCTGTTGTCAAACATGTTTTATTTACTAAACAAAAGCCAAAGAATTACAGCATTTCTTATTTTCTCAAGCTCAACTTCTATCTAAATATGATTTTGTTGTTTTGAAGCCGAACATGTCGGCATTGATTAACACACGAAACGACGAGTGACAGATGAGTCGTCCTATTTTGAACATTGAATTACGAAGAAAACTAAATGTAACTCACATACTAACCGTTCTTTGAGTTCTATAGCTACACTATTTTATCAAGTGTACGACTGAAAATACCAAGCAACGATAGCCGTATACGTATTACTCTATTTAAGTTACTCACAAAGCAGAGCAATTCTCGAAAAGGTTCAAAAGTACGACAAAAACTGTAGAGTTGGCTACCTGACCGGCTTCTTGCTCCATTCATCAAGTTGTAAAATATTTCAGAAAGTTTGACGTCTTCATTGAATCAGCTCAGCTTTTCTCACTTTTCTTCGTCTTTCGTGTTCACAGGATACACTATATAACTAACAAAGTAGGCATTCTTCTGTAATTTTCTGACAGAAAATAGCATTCTTCAAAACGATTTTCCCGGTCAAAACACTTTTTAAACGGCGAAACGGCACAGATAAAAGTTGTCGAATCGCTTTGCCATTTTGATTTCTTTCGCAAGATTTGATTGGATGGTGAGCCATTTCTGATATTTCAGGAGAATTGCACATTTGATCAATGAAAACTTGCGTAAAGAAAACCGTATAGTTATTTTATAAAAGCAATACAACACATTTTCCGTGTTGAGGCTCGTGATTTTCAAACTTTTCTCGTGTTCTCCCAACATCCCAAGTGTTTGTAAAAGTGAATATAAACACGAAAAATGTGTTGTATTGCTTTAAAAATAAAGATCCGAGCCGTAAAAAATAATCGTATATAACTTGCTGTCGGTGCTATGCAAAGGTCAATGATACGAGTAAATGAGACCTTTGCATGACCTATGTTACAGGCAATCAGTCTTTATCACTGATAAAGAACTGATGAATAAAATATCAGTGTCTTTATAAGTCGTATAGACACTGATGTTTTATTCATCAGTGTTTTATCGGTCTATAAAGATCCATGCATGTGACCGATTGGACAACCCTGATTGGACCAATTGCTCATGAATTATTAATGAGTTTTAGAAGAGCATAGACAAGAACAAATGTTCGAAACAAATCAGACGCCTCCACAATATTACACGTAATGTCGGCACATCCAAGAAAAATATGAGCAAATTCTCTCTGTGAGCTGAAATTCTCTGTGAGCTGAAATTCTCAAATTCTCTCTATGAGCTGAAAGCTCAAGGAAAGATAAAGAAATGTTTTTAACACGTTTGGAGAACGACAATTCATTGCCCGCAAGAAACCCTTAGGCCTAGTTCAAACGCCGTACTTTCCAAGAGCCGTTCTTAATTACTTCAAATTAAGCCGCCTCATTATCGCCCATAGAGTAGTTTTCGTATGAGTGGGAAACCTACGCCGGGCACGGAGTTACGGTACGGAATCGAAGACATTGTTTAAATATTTACTAGAGGATCCGTATTAGGTCTAAAGCAACATGTTACGGCCCCAACTCACTGCTGTGGTCACACTTTAGACCTAATTATTGACCGACAAGAGGATGAAGTCATATCTAATGTATCTACAGTGTCTGATCTACCATCTGATCATCACGCCGTACTCTGTCTGCTCCATAACGTTCGAGAGACCTATCGCATCAAAGCTACATTTTAAGGTGATTCCCTTGTTTTGCATTGCGCACGCTTACTGCGCACGATTCACTAGCTCGCGCGAGCTCGCGCACATTTGAGATCACTAAATTTTCAAGATGGCGGCTATTGAGATAAATATGCTTAAAACGGCCTTTTTACAAATGCGAGCAAAATTAATAAGCACGTTTCTTTTCACTACGAAAGAGAAAATGTCTATTTTGGAAAAATCTCTACCCAGTATCCTCGCGGAAATTATCAAAAGTACGTGCCAAAACTGAACGTTTTGCAAAATATTTCACCAACGAGCACGGTGACCCCCATTTTTTATTCAATAACTTTCATCACACTATAATTCTCTAGTATATAGCAAAGTATTAAAAAAAGTTAGGATTTCAAACATAAAAAAAATTGAATGAAAGCATACGGAGTATCGATTTTTAGACCATCTTGATGCTTCGAACATCTGTGTTTTTCGACAGCTATACAAAATTCGAGCATTTTCTTACTATCAGACGGTAGGCTAGAGATACAAAAGCTATAGCAAACACTTTAGTTCATTATTAATAGTTTGTCTTTTAAGTTATGGAAAATTATTTACCCGATCCCGATACCACGCGAGACTCGACCGGAAACCCTAAAATACAATAATTTCAAAGCAGTGTAGCGCAAAAATGAGCACGGTGACCCCCTCTTTTTATTGCATTTTTTGAAACTCCATACCGTAATGTATCACCATGCCAAGTTATAGAAAATTCTAGGATTTGCTTCTTTTTCAAGGGCATTGATATAAACGCTTTGAAAGCTGATATTCTTATAACTCTCCACTTTGCTCACAGACAACCAGTGATAATTGCATTGATGTTAATAAACTCACCGACCTGTACAACCATCATCTACAGGAACTTATTAATATGCATGTGCCTGAAATGTCAAGATCATTGACTTTACATCCAAATGCACCATGCATCGCCACACAATTGCCCAATAAATCATGTCATGACCGTGGTTTGGGCTAAATGGCAAAAATAAAACATTCCAATAATTTATAAACATTATGAAAAATAATCCTGTATTTATTTTCCCAAAAAAAAACGTGTTTATATATTTTTCCGAAGCAGAATTCGCAAGTTCCCGCGAGAAATTTTAAATTTGGGCCCAGGCCCCAATTGGCCAATCCTCTTGAATTCTCAGCCTTTTTCAGTCAAATTTAATCGATTATCTAAGGGAGTCTGGGACCAGAAAACTTGGTTTCCCTGTGGAATAGAGGCTTGGGTACTAATGTTTTCAAAATGGCTACCAGAACTACTGTTTTTCTCGAGGAAAAGCTTGGCGATTTATCGGCATTTGCCTCGAGTCACGGCACTACGGACAAATGTCAACAACTCCAAAAAGGTGGTTCTTGGAATTGTATAAACACAAGAACAAGTTGTGGATTAGAAAGACCAATATAAATACAAGAAATCCCCGATGTACAAATTTTCCTCACGGACACTGGCGAGCAACAAGAAGACTATTTACTTCGTACGCTGACATTTACCATACATCGAGAGGCCATTTTAGCACGAATTCACATCAGAAAAGCTGATTGATAAACACTAGTTGTTGAGAAAATAAATGTAAGTCCAGAAACTTTATTCATTGAACTTTTATTTCCCGATGTACAAATGTTTCCTAAGTGTTTCGTATTTATTGCATGTCTCTACAAAACTGAGGACTTTAGCGAATTTACTGTAAATTTGTCTGACCGGGAAGTGAAAATTCGATACGGTAGACTGAAAACTAGATGCTAATTAGCTAATATCCCGGATATGACATCGAATTGTGCGATGGTATAACGATTCCTTAAGGGCCCTAAAAAGGTTGAAACGTCAGTGTGAGCGGAAATATCGTACTACAGGCCTGGAGGTACATCGCCAAATGTATAGAAATAAGTGTCGAGAGTACACAACATCATTAAACTCAGCTAAAGCAGACTACTACAGTGCATTGATAAAGGACTCTGATCAGAAGAAATTGTTCAGCGTCATTGACGGAGTCTGTTCAAAGTTAAAGCTATTCCACCGTTACCTTCTTATGAATCTCTGCAGTCCCTTGCTGGGGATTTCAGTAACTTTTTCCTTACTGAGATACAAACACTGAGGGACAATTTACAGAAGTCTAGTCTGATGTCATCGAACATGTCTGTCGTAATGAATTCATCACAATGCCAATCTTCATTTATTGAATTTAATGCCGTTTCTGAAAATGATGTCAAAGATCTCATAGTGCAGTCTACACCAAAAGTACTTGACCCAGCACCTACTGGCTGATGTTATAACCACTCACTAGAATTATAAATGTTTCACTGTCGTCAGGTATTTTCCCACGCTCCTTGAAAAAGGTATCATCCGCCCATCCATCAAGAAACTAAACCTGAACTGTGATATACTTTCAAACTATCGCTCCATCACGAATATAGCTTTTGTCTCAAAGACTCTTGAACGCGTGGTGTCCACTCAACTGATTGGTTATCTCACTGACAACAATCTTCTTCCCAGACTACAATCATATCCGCATATAGGCGTTTCCACAGCACTGAAACTGCTCTCCTTCGAGTATTCAATGACGCTCTAGCTGCCATTGATGATCACCAAGAAGTAGTGATGGTTCTATTGGATTTGTCATCAGCCTTTGATACAATAGATCATACGCTGTTATTAAAGCGACTTCAACATCGTTATGGAATTGGTGAAACAGCGCTTCAATGGTTAAGCTCTTATCTCCATGATCGCACCCAGTCAGTCAAAGTTGTGTTATCATCTGAAAGGACGCTGCTCTACGGTGTACCCCAGTGTTCAGTACTGGACCCCCTTATGTTTGCACTGGTTTTTTTGCACCCTTAGAGGATGTTATTGTTACTCATGGTTTAAGCTGTATGATGTATGCTGATGACACACAGCTCTATCCCAAGAAATATCGTTCTGTCATGATTTCCCAAATCGAGGCGTGCATCATGGACGTCCTCATTTGGTGTACGAAAAATGGACTCGCTTGCAATCCAGACAATCTAACATCACGGTTTGCAATGCATCACGAACAAATTCTTGGACTCAATATTGATGATATTGTCATTACACCCGCACCTGCTGTACGAGATTTGGGAGTCATTGTTGATTCACATCTTCAGATGACAAAGCATGCATGCATGTTAACAATACTTGTAAATCTGGCTATTTTGCTTTGAAAAACATTGGTAAGATCAGAAACTACATCAATCAGCCTGATTGTGAGCGTTTGATACATGCTTTAATTTTATTACGTCGAAGCTTGACATGCATGTGCAATAGTATCTTGATCGGATTGCCAGCAACGGAACTTGACAAGCTTCAATAACACCAATACTGAAGCGTCTTCATTGGCTTCCAGTTAGAGCAAGAATCGACTTTAAAATCTTATTGATCACATATAAAGCCCTAAGCAACCTAGCACCCGACTACATAAAATAACCTGTGGTTGAATACAAACCTGGCCGCTCACTGCGTTCTTCTGCTTTTGAGCAGGCCACCAGCAAAAACAAAGACTGGAGACAGAGCTTTCCAAACAGCTGCACCAAAATTATGGAACTCGATGCCTAGCAGCATCCGTTTATCAAATACATTAAGCAATTTTAAAGGTTTAGTTAAGACATATCTTTTTAAGAAATATTTGCCTTAGTTATATAAACACTAACACTGAATACTAAATGAACACTTTTTGCTGCGAGCCGCCAGGCGAGCAGCGAAACTAATCTTGACGGAGTTCCTGTGTCATGTGTGGTCGTGTGGGATCTGGACACTTATGTGTTTGCAACGAGAGTCTCGACTGCATTTCACGGAGTTTGTGGGTTTGTTTGTGGAGATGATTTTTGTGAGCCCACGGTACTTTTGATCAGCACACACTCACACCACGTTCAATCGACCTCATAGCGTAAAATGAAAGGTCACTTCCGGTGTATTTCTTAATTTGCATATTATCTTGTCGTCAAATTTCAAGTTTCAAGCTCATTAACTCCGACATTTTACAGTAAACACGCGTGCAGCCGTACTTTCATAAATTTATAGCAAGATAACAGTACGTATCGAGGAAAACTTAACATCGGAAAATAAAATTATTACGACAGTAAAACAACTTAATTTAATCCGTACCTCTGAAATGTTTGTCTATCTAGCGATTTTCTTTGAGTGAATACGGCCCAGAATGGCCGTGTCTTGTATGGAAATCAGGCCGTCGCGAAGAAAACCAGCTTCTTGTGCTTTACGAACGTCCACAATAAAATACTTAACATCGGAAATCTGATGTACTTCTACAGCCATTTCAGAGACTTATATTCGTTTGCCAATAAAATAAGCGTATCATGCAATTTTTCAAGCTTTTTTGTGGTCGCTGTATACGGACAGAACGCCAAATTGCCCAAGTTCGCGAACGTTTTTCTCTTGCCAGAAGGCTTTCTTCGTCTGCCATATTGGATAATATAGTAGCCAGGCCTCTGTTCCACAGGGAAACCAAGTTTTCTGGACCCAGACTTCCTTAGATAATCGATTAAATTTGACTGAAAAAGGCTGAGAATCAAGAGGATTGGCCGAATGGGGACTGGGCCCTAATTTAAAAAATTCTCGCGGGATCTTGCGATTTCTGCCTCGGAAAAATACATAAACACGGTCTTTTGGGGGAAAAATACAGGATTGTTTTTCATAATGTTTTTAAATTATTGAAATGTTTTATTTTTGTCATTCAACCAAAAACGTAGTCATGACCTGATTTCTTGGGCAATTTTACGCTATGCTCGTGTCTTCTGTTACTAGCCTGGTTGAAGTGTCGTTTATTTTTCGCTGATTCAAGCCAGGTAAGTGTTCGTTTTCTACAAATCTATTATGTCAAATGCAACTTTATTCATTGCTGGGAGCATTCATCAGGGTCACGAACAATTTAGTGACATTTCAAGGGGAAGGCAATGTTCTTTTATGAGGTTTTCAGCGCTGTTGTGTGCTCAGTCGCGTCCAGTTCCACAATGGAGTACTTCTACAGTCGATCAGATATTGACCGAAGGAGACAGCATGTACTTGAATGCTTTTGAAAGACACAGTATCCCAGATACAGAGACGCTGTCACTGACCTATATGCCTGATCGAGCAGTCGTTGGTCTTCGCCAAACTAATCGCCCGTTGGCGTTGAAGCAAACAAACCAAACCAATCGCCCACTGAGGCAACTACTGAATCAAGCAAATCGCCACAAATCACTATTATATTGTTACTCATTTGTAATATCTTCATTTTTAGGTAAGTAGGGTTTTTTCACTATCTTTTTCTGTAAATTGTAATTATTGCTTAACTCACACTTTGTAACTTTTTTTATATTATATTTGTTCACAGATAACACAAATACAAAGTAACAATAATTTGGATTCACTAATGAAATATGGACTTGGACGGAATTATCCATCCTGGTGTACTTCATCAATACATCTACCTGGTATCTTTCAAGCATTATATTATTTTGAACACTTTGAAGCATGGAGCACAAAATGCACAGGAAACTTGGCAAGGATTGATAAATCATCACTTACAAGGACAAAACCTATTTATTGGACTCGGTCGATCTTCAATACTGCTTAATTCCGTTATGTGAAACTGCTTTATTGATTGGCTACAAAGCCATCATTGAACTGCTAAAACCATTACCCTCTGGCATTCCTATAATGCTTTGCCTCAATGTAAGCAGAAAATATCACACACTGGATCAAGACTGATCTACATGTACTTGGGGTTTCTTGGTGAAGAGGAGTTTTGAGTTATCTACTTCTGTCAGACTACAATGTACTGATTCATGACTTGTTCAAATCTCTATGACTTTTTAATATCCCAGAACACTACAACATACATCTACTCTATGAATCAAAACTATAAATATTATTTACTGGATTCAACACAACATTATCTTCTACAAGATGGCCAGTAAATAACAATTATCTATTTCATTGAATCCATATTTGTATTAATTACTGCAAATCGTCAGTACAAACTTTATGGAATGGTGAGAATAAAAGTGATCACTGACTGCTGAAAGTCTAAGAATACATGTAGCTGTCTGTCTATGACCAGATTGTTATAGTGTTAGCATTTAAGCAACACCATACTGCATTTAATTATTTTATTTATTTTTACCAGTTAATGCGCCACGCTAACAAGGGACAAACCCTGTGACATGTACATAAAATGTATGCATTAAAAGCTACTGGTGATGTACGGCAGTGCACAACTCGCAGCACCTCACTTTCTACCAGAAACTACTAGTTATATTAATATTTTTATAGTTTATAATATTGGATCTTTATTTTATTTGATTAACCCATTCGCTCCTGAGCTATTTTGAGTTTTTTAACGATTTTCTGGACCTAATCACGCCATAGGAAATTTCGATTCCATATAAGGGGTTTCCATGGAAATCTTGACAGTTCTGAATGCCCGCGGTGGCTCGCGTTTTCACATGTGCTTTCTTTCTTCTTGGGAGCTCGTTGGGCCAGTGGTTGTAACTGCTTTGAAGAGGCCAATTTTGCATTTGTGTTTATAGCCATTATTTACCACAGAAGACCCCAGGACATCATCATTAAGCTTGACTGGTGTGGTAGAGACCGTTCTGCTGAAAGAACCCAGCAGCGAGAAACGATTTTCACGAAGACAACTCGTCAGTGCCATTACGAAATTCAAAATGGCGGACTCAACTGCGGTGAAATCGTCTCTCTGGTTGTTCTGTGGTGAATTCCAGGACCTACAAAGGCATTTTTGGCGACTTTGGACTTGTAAAGAATGCAACCGGTGCAATATTTTGCCTGTAGGACCGAGTGGCTTGGCACTCTATAAATTCTTAAATCCTTTTCGGGCGTGCAGAAGGAAAACACGTGTTAGCGAAAGTGGTCCTAAGGAAATGGCTATTGTTCGGCGAGTTAAGGAAAAGAGGAGGAGAGGGAAAAATTCACGAATATACCAAGAAGAGAGATGGAAATTTGCTGAGAAAGTGGCGTTTTGTTTTTCGCAAGGATGTATTTTGGAAGAAAATCCAAGTCAAATGTCGGTCATTTTCGAGGTGTAAAATTGCGTCAAAAACACGCATTTTTGATTTTTATGGCAGACAAATTGAACTAATGCCCAGAAATCAGACCTGCAAGTCAGTTTACTTGAGGTTAAAATATGAAGAGTTATCTAGTTGTCACTAATATAACTGGCCATGAGATCGATGTTACGAAAATTCAGAAAGTTAGAATTTTTCAAAGCAGTATCGATGTTTACGGCCGGTTTCGGCCGGTGTAGGAGTCAATGGGTTAATGTTGCTAGTTTTGTAAGAGCATAGAGACAATAGTATTATGCTCCCAATACTTATTATTATTATTATTGTATTCAACCAATCACAGCGCGCAAAATCATCGCTCAACCAATCAGAATGCTTGGATACGGCATGATGATGGCGCGATACGGTCACGGTACGGCACGAACCGTACCGTAACTACTTCCCACTCATACGAAAACGACTCTATTTGTAACATTCTTTGCCGCCTTCAAATTTTTGCGGGAAGATGCTCGTGCTTATCGTTCCCAGAGCTCCTCGGCTCATTGTTCTTATATTGTTCTTGATATATGTTTTCAAATGCGCATGGGTTATATTTCGTCCAATCAGCATCGGGCCTCAAATGGCTGCGACCAGAGCCTTCTCGGGAGAGGGACCGAAACCGAGGAGCTCTGGGAACGAGAATGATTTGATGTCAAAGAACGACGAAGGAAGGAAGCCCGAGTAATACGGGAATTCCACAGGAAGCCCGAGCCGAGTAAAATGGTTGGGCTGCCTGTTGTCAGTATTGTAAAGGCCTCATGAGTCGCTGTTGCAACGTTGGAGTAGATGTTATATTGAGCCTGCTTCGGTCCCTTGACCAGGTATTTTAAATATACTGACGAACACTGAAATTAACCATCGATGTAAACGGTAAAACTTCAAGGTAATTAGCTTATGAAATAGCTGTAGACTATAGTTTGTACTCTTATACCTACATGTAGCTGGGCCCTGAATGTTGTAGGTTGTCGCTGCCGTGTTCAGTGTTTGTAAACCGTGTTAATCTATTCGAGCGAAATGTGAGTCAACTGAAAGAAGTTAAAAACAACAATAATTTGAACATTCAAAACTGTAGTCATTCAGTCGAACTACAGTACATATTGCATGAGATATATTCGTCAAGTTTTCACACAAAAACAACACAAACACCGATCCAGTCGAAATTCAAAATGTATTGTATTGTAAGTCCATAGATTAAACTTTGATAGACCATATCTACGTGCATAAAAAAGCCATGTAACTGGCAGTATTGGGAACTTTACAATATACAGCCTTGTTTGACCTGATATATACATGTATATTATGTATAGTAGGCCTTACTTAAACTAGACATTGCTATGGGCAATGTACACTCGTGCCCTGTTGAGAATGAGCTACATGTACTGACATGCTTCATTGGGATCCCTGTGGTAGTGTGGATACGAGTTTTATTTTTGCTTGAAAGCTTCCCTTTTCTACCTGGAACCAGCACATGTAGTTATCTTTCGTGATCAATGCCGTATGTTTTATATTTCGCTGTTAGAGTGAAAATATTTGAACATTTTAAAAGTAAAATCAAGAGACCATTATCTTGGTATATAAAAATGTATTCAACGAGTAAAGTTCAATGATTGATAGTGTTGTTGTCGGTCGATTTTTCATTTAGACTTCGAAATATAAAATACCATAAATATAAGCTTGTGGTTTCCTTTCTAGTAGAACACATAGACGTCCAGCTATTCGTGTGCTTATATCAGTTGGACGATAAGGATTTTCACTGAATGTGGCGTGTGTGTCAGTTGTATAATTGGGCTTCCTGTGGTTTCAGGTAGCCCAAGCGTAGAAATCAGTGGATCGTGACGTCTTTGGATTTTCGTTTTGGGTCGGGAATGAGCTCTGATAAAGCCTTCAAAGGGTATGAGATTCTCAAAAATGTCTTCACAACAGTAGTCTGAAAATTAAAGAACAAATTGGTGTAGAAATTTGAGCAAGAAATTCTGGTTTTGAGTGGTTTTGAGCGATTCGAAAATTTTGGTTCAGGTCATTTTATAGTTTTGTGTATGAGTTTGTTTGTTTCTAGAATACTAGAAATAAAGAATAATAGTTGTTGAAGTCCCCTGTGTAGTTTTCTTGAGGTTTTGAGTTGTATTTATTCGATGATGGGTCAGTTGTCTTGTGAATTTTGATGTGTTGACTAGCGCTGAACGGCGACCGATGAAGGGGATGCCCGGGCTCTGACTTGTTGCTTTATACCTCGTCTTTTTATCCTTCATTGGGCCAACACATTTAATTTCGCCACTCTTTAACATTGCGATTGTGCGAGACAATTCAGTAGTACAAAATTCCCTTCCTAATAGACACACCAGCTTTGACGTGACTATATCATGTTTTGGATTTGCCAAAGTCCCACATCGATTACGAGAAAGATAAATGTTTGTATATAAATAGTTCCAATACATTTACATGTAGATACTAGGCCTCGGTACTAGGCGTTGCAAACCTTCTCCCCTTGCCCTCCCCCTTCTCTGATCCCCAACCCTCTCCCCTATTTATATTTGGGTCTCGATAGCATGTGACCGGATATTGCACAACTTTGCGATTTTCTGACATTGAAAAAAAAAAAAAAAAAAAAAAAATACGCGTTGGATTTTATAACTCGTGCGGCCTACTGGGCACGAGTAATAATCTATTCATGATCATTGTCATGCACAGGATGATCTTAGGAATTCATTGTAAAAATTGAATATTTAAGAGTTCAAACGAATACAGGTCGTTTCGCACAATTGCCGTTTCGCACAAGTCGTTTCGCACAATTACCGATTCGCACAAGTCCAGTTCGCACAAATGTAGATATCGTTCGCACAACTATCATAAGTACTTATAATATTATATGAACTTCAACTATTTCGTAAAATACGTGAGTTATTTGCTGTTGTGTTGTCGATCGATGTTACGTTCAATTCCGTTCGATTAATTGTTGTCTTCGCACAAACTTATATGTCATCCCCACAACTATTAGTATCTTCCCAACATCATTCTCAATAACAAGTAAATCAGTTCGAAGAAATGAAACGACAATCTTTCAGTCGGTAATGTGTTACTTAATATACATTTTCACGGACTCCCGGCCGCGACACACGCAATATTTCCCTCCTTTCTTTCCCCAATCCCCATCAGTCTCCACTTCTGGGTTGCATGTGCACAAAACGAATATACATGTACACGTGATGTTGCTGTAAATGTGCTTTTCCGAGGTGGACAACCTTAACGATATTAAAAGGAAAAAAACGTGAAATAACTCGCTATTAGTGCTAGTTAAATGCTAGTTAAATGGTAATAATAGTATACCACATATATAATGGTAATAATGGTATCAAACAGTATACAAATGGGGCTGCAGTGATGAGTGAGCAGTAAACGTGACATAATAATAAATGATATACTCTAAACAATTTGAATAATCATTGTTCATTGACTGACCAAACACAAAAGCGTTTTCACATGAATGAGAGGTTGGTCAGTCCAGAACAATAGTTATTCAAATTGGTCGCCATATTTCGATTCGGTGTATAGTGCAGTTGTTTGCATATAGCTACAACCTGGACATGATCAAGACACCTTGGTCAAAGCAGTCTAATAATAATAATAATAATAATAATAATATGTATTTCTTATATTGCACCTCTTCCATAAATGTCCAGAGGTGCTTTACAATCTATTATACTATTAAAAACTCCCCCCCCCCCCCCCCCCAAAAAAAAGTCTAGCTATAATCGCTGATCCCAGCTCGTGCCCACATAATATTTTGTTAGTTCATTAGTAAGTAATAGTTCAATCAGAGTGGATGAATTACTTGTTATTCTGTTAGGTTCATGAATCAGTTCGATATATTATTATGAATGAAAGTAGCACTAAATATTTAGCCTGCATAGCCAGGGGCTCATAGGGAGGGGAGAATAGAGAGGAGGTGTTGGAGAGAGGAGGGGGAGGAGATAGGAAGGGTTGGAAGTGTTATTGATCTTGAATGAAAGTCCTGATAATTTATAAGAGTATAACTAAAGAAATTAGTTAAAAGGAATTACTTCATTAGAATTACTTCATACTCTTATAAATTAGGTCTCATCACTAGGACTTTAGTCGACAGATCATTCAAGATCAATAACACCTGGCTAGGTTTTCATGAGGATATTAAAAAACTTGTACATATTCTAAAGATAACCCTATTTCCATCTCACTTAATTGAGAACATTATCAATCAGTATGTCACTATGGCTGCAAGCACTTCTCAGTCAATTAATTTAGATCTTGACAACATACTTTTTCAAACAGTCCCTTATGTATTTTCTCTCTCTAGGTTATCACAAAAGTGCATTCGCCGCCTCATCAAACACTATATTGCAACAATCTTTTAACTTGTTTCTTTCAAAATAGGCAGTATGCTTAGCGTGAAAGACCATATCCCCAGCGGGCTACGTTCGCGTGTTGTTTACAAATTTTCTTGTGCAGGTAGTAATGAAACTTACTGACATTTTTCCACACGCGTACGTGAGCATCTTGCTACGGACAAGGCCTCTCGTCATTTACAAACATCTACAAAATTCACAGCACTGCCGCTCTTTATGTTCTCCGCACTCAAGTTGTTTCAAAATTCTAGATCAAGCCTCAACAATTCTATATACATCAAGAGAAATCTTCTCTTAATCAGCAACTCAAGCATGTCAATCTAAAATTATCCTTGTAATCTTCCCACGTTCTGTTATTGCCTTATTGTTATTTAAATTTATCTTAGCTTTACTTGTAAGTGATTTCAATATTCATTATGTCTTGCACTGATGAAAGCACAGGATGGTGCTGAAACATATCTGTACAATTTAAAAGTGTTGTGTCTTTTCTTAAAATTAAATTATTATTATTATTATTATTATTATTATTATTATTATTATTATTATTATTATTATTATTATTATTATTATTATTGATCTAGAATGTATTATATTACTATGACTATTGCCTCTGTTACATTTGCTTCTCAGAATAGCAGGAAATGTTCTGGCTCTTCTCGTGTTGTTTGCTAGCGCTAGTGCTGTTCGCCATCTGATCAAATCATCGCTCTAGAGCCGAGGAGGATCGCTATTTTCGGGGGATCGCTACTTTCGGGATTTGTTAGCAAGCATCAATTTTTACTGTTACTTTTGGGGGGTCGCTACTTTCGGAACTTTACCGTAGGTACATTGTATTTCTTCGATGATTGTGTGTTCATTTCGAATATACACCTATTCCAAATATCGTTGTCCGGGCCGAAAGCAACAAGCAAGAAGCTGACGACCACAAAGGACTTTGGGAATCTCCTAATTAATTAATTTACCCGTGGTACTTGAGAAGTTATCCCGGCTACGAGCGTTGAATAATCATTTGAAACTATTCGGCCATTTGAAAATGCATGTTGTTAAAATGTCTACGGATGAATAGATGAATAAGGAGAAAGTCCCAATGCCCTTTGCGGGTCGTCAGCTTCTTGCTTGTTGCTTTCGGCGCCGGGACAACGATTGTTGGAATACATGTAGGTGTATATAGCCACCGCATTAGTTTGTACTGGTTTTAGTGTTAATATTGAAACTTATTTCAATATTATATATTTATAAGTATTTATAAATATTTGGAATTTATAACCAGCTCGTTCCATTGGAAAAGTGGAGAAGTACGTGGTTGGTACTGACTGAGCTAGAGTCGTACATAAAACAACTACAATCTTGGACAAAACCTCTTGGGACTTTGTTGGTTTTGGAAGTGATTTTGTTCTCATCAATATGAATACACGTCGTTTTTGCGCAAATTATAACTGTTTTCCCCCTATCACCTGTACAATATTGAGGTCAACTGGTTGGTATTGTGCGGACGACCACTAACCAACATTGTATGGGGAGGAGGGAGGGGTGAGTAGCCTGGCCAGCGTCACGAAATTCAAAATTTACTTACTAGACCCAAAAGTCCTAAGGGTTTTGTCCGGGATTGTGGTTATCCATAGCTAGATCTATGGCTGTGTTTCTGTTGTTGATTTTCCGTAAATGTAGACGTTACAGCGAAAATCCTTGTATGACGACCTTTCGTTTTGAAAACTTCAGTTGGATTTTGGGTTTTTCTGTTCCGGACAATCACTATATATGTCCATTTCTTGAGTACAAAGTTAACTCAGCATAAACATCATTATTTAAAGTACTAAATAGTGACATTTCTATTGTTTTGTATTGTATTTAGTACTAATTAGTGCAAAAAATATATTGGCGGAACAGAAAAATCCAAAATCCAGCTGAAGTTTACAAAACGAAAGGTCGCGATATAAGGATTTTCGCAGTAAAACGACTGAAGAAAACAACTTCAAATAAACTGATTTTTGTCATTCAATTTTGCTTAATTCCTATTGGCTAGCGTAGCGAAAGACTGGACACTACACTGGCTTTCTTTGCGACGCGCGATATAAGCGACTCAAAATTGTCAAAAAGCAATTTTTTTTTTTCAAAACAAAGAGAACGCTAATGGTATTCCACGTTGAATTCACTGGAAAAGGCGATATCGCACTTCGTCGCTTCGAACGTGCAATATACTAATATTCTAATTAACAAAGCTAATTAATATTATTTAGTATAATTTTAGACTTGAATATAGAGCCTAGTTTCGCGCGCTGTGATTGGTCGAGCGACTGGTCGAGAGCGGAAGTAAAATCACTGACGCAGAAGTACTAATAAAACGGGGTTTTCATTCTGAATTTCGGCTTTTCGAGAAAATTACACTTCAATCTGACTTCTGTACGGAGTTTTCATAGGATAAAAAACCTCCTTCAGTGTTTCATAGATAATAATACTAATGCTTTAATTGAAGAAATACATTTGCAAATCGTCATATCAACGGCTGTTACAAATAGATATGATATTCTAATAACAATGTGATCAGCGGTTGGTAGAATTTTCTAACATAATTTCTTTCTTTCATTTCAGTGTCGCATCAAATATGAACGAACATTTCGAAATCCATAATCTCTATGAAAAGCTGACTGAAGGAGCTCTTGCTGAACTTGATTTCCTTAAACTGGTGAGCAACTACTACTTTCTTTGTATGGTGGTCCAATCCTTGACAATGCAATACGACGCTATGAATGCTTCTGGTTACCTTTGGTTGCAAAACATACCGAGGATCAACGAGGACAGGATCAACATATCTCACTTAGATCAGCTCCAATCGACGTAGCGTGGGTGTGGCATGTTCACATGCTTGCACCATTGGCTTATCAGCAAGACTGCATCTCACACTTCTACTGGCAGAGAATACTTCCCCATGATTATCGTTCCAAGAATCTAACAATTGGCAGAAGTCTATGGCAGACAATCAACCCAGGCGAGCCTTTTGATGTGGATCTTCTCAACCCACCTCAGTATATCCCCGAGTATAAATCCCAGCTCCAATACGACATACGTTCCGCCGCACAGCGTCAGAGCAAATTTTATTACAATGTTTCTTTGCCACATTATAAAGACCAAGAGTTTCTGAAAGCAGCTGTGGATCGGTACAAACACCATCTGCACTTAAAAAAGACCAACCCTCAACTGTTTGCTGTTCCCTGCTACGACTTTGATCTCATTTGGCATGTGCATCAGCTGTATCCGCTGACGTATTTTAATGACATGAAGGCGTTGCTAGGCTTTATACTCGACCACGATGACACAGAAACCGATCGATTTCCAGGGTCTAAACTGTATGACTCGGAAATGCAGACAAGAGAAGCTTGGGCCCAATCTGGAATGTCATTCTCAAAGAGAGGAGCTATGTATAGGGGAGAGCCTCTTCCAAGACTGCCTCCTAAACCACCAGGAAGGTTTTCCTGCTTAGCTACACATGACTTCGAAGTGCAACTGGTGAGGATGGACGCACACTTAAACCCAAAGAAAAAGTTCGAAGTGGTCATTAAATCGGAATGTCTAAATGCCAAAGCGCAAAGGATTGTAAAAGGAGGAGAAATGTCATTTGGAAGTCAGTCTGCACCTCTTTTCACATTCACGTGCAATTCAACTGACGAATCAAACTTTTCAGTTACTTTGTATCACAAACGATTGCTTGGCAGGAAGAAGCTCCAGTTCACCGAATTCAGTCTTAAAGATTTTTTGATCAGCTTGGAACAGTCCAATTTCTCTCAATTTCCAGTGAACAACACCACAGACACAAACTTCATCGAAGGGGCTGTTGGACTTCACTTCCGAGTCACCAAGCCACCTATCCCAAAGAATTTCAAATTTGCTGCTATTCCAGAGCCATCCTTTATCAAAGTAAATCACGTTGCTCATGTTCTAAGCCAACCAACGTTGATGTTGATGCCCAAAAAGATTGAAATGGCTATGTTGCCAGGAGAAATGACAACCAATCAGATCAAAGACCATCGTGGCCAGGCGGCGTTCAACTGTAAGGTGGTACATTCGGCGGAGTGCATGCTGTCTGCTGTTGAAATACTTGACGTATATAATAACCTTGAGGCTACTGCGCATGTCCTAGATATAGGCGCTTTGCCCGAAGCAGATGAAGTGTCCAA
This sequence comes from Actinostola sp. cb2023, assembly GCA_033675265.1. Taxonomy (NCBI): domain Eukaryota; kingdom Metazoa; phylum Cnidaria; class Anthozoa; order Actiniaria; family Actinostolidae; genus Actinostola; species Actinostola sp. cb2023. The sequence continues at coordinate 167,103 of JAUJYZ010001213.1, read as the reverse complement.
TAAAGACTGCATCACAGCAGCTGGTAAAGAAGGTGCACGTGCAATGCTCATACGAAGTAGAGATGACGATTATGGCGTTTGCGTTGGTAAATGGGTCAAAAGAGAGATAAAAGGAAGAGGTGGTAGAAAGAAAGATGTATCCTTCATGGGAGTGAAGTATTACAGTTTAAATGGCCAGGGATGGTGTAAAGTTAAGAAGCTCAAGAAGTCAAAGTTTCTCGTGGTAGTAAGATCAGGTTTTGAGTCGCCTCAAGTACAGATGAAGGTTGACCTCGACGAAGGCTTGATAACAATTCCATATGCTGGGGTTGACGACATCCCACAATGCTTAGCCATCAGTTTTGCAATTGCAATTTTGCATCTTTTGTGCCGACCATATTCTCCCAAAGAAAATCAGCTCGCTGCCCCAATCAGTAGGAAGACTAAAGTCAACCATGGTGTGGCTGGAGCAACAGCAGTTACGAGAATAAGGCGACGCAGTCTTTCAAATAGCAGTCTCGTCCTTTATGCAACACCAAGTCTAATGCTAGCTACGGGGTACTTGTGTATGACAGTACCAACCAATGTGTATCTATCGTCTTGCATGGGTGACGTTGGTTGGGACTTCTGCCCTGACATTGATATCAGCGACGGCTTCGATGAAATGGATTGCGACGGGGATTGGGGCCACGAGATTGGATTTGATGATACTGGCGATGTAGGATTAGATAATGTAAGCATTGGCTCCCCAGATGCCGATTTTGAAGGTGATTGGGGAGATGGTGGTTGTGGTGGTGAGGGAGACGGAGGTTGCGGTGATTTTGGCGATGGTGGCGCGTGTGGCGGAGGAGGAGGTTGTGGTGGCGGTGGTGATGGTGGAGGTTGTGGTGGCGGTGGCGGTGGTGATGGTGGAGGATGTGGAGGCGGTGATGGAGGTGGTGGTGGCTGTGGTGGTGGTGGGGGGGAGGTGGCGGTTGCGGTGGCGGTGGAGGGTGCGGTGGTGGTGGAGGTTGTGGTGGTGGTTGTGGTGGTTGATATTGTGTCAAATAAGTGTGAAGTTTGGTTTAGAAAGATTTAGGAATGTAACATTCTAAGGTAGTAATTAATATTTAGTTCATACAACATTATATTGATGAACTGTAGCATAACTTTCGAACTGATTCATTTGTATGTACAAATATCTGGATACATTACGTTGCATTAAGTAATAATTTGTAATTGTATTCTTTATTTAACCATAGGAGGTTGGACAGGAGCCTATGAATAGGATCCTGCATCTCCAATATTATGTCTGTGAGCCATCATTCAATTTTCTTTGTTATATATGTTTTCTTATTGTTCTAAACGCATTGAGGAATTATGGAAGACTAATGGGTTTCTCCTCGCTGAAATGCTGTGACATAGTGCTTACGGATAATTAACCTTCCAGTTGATCCCTATAATTCCTTCCGGTCTCAGAACATCCATATCAGATATTCCGTTATCAAAATGTTTTTAAAAATAGGTCTACACAGAACTATTGTCCATTGTCCAAGAACCATGCAAAATTCGAATAGATGGTAATAAATACATATTAAATAGGAATGATCCCTTGTTTAACTGTCAGGAGCTGCCACTTTTCTTTATTACTTTTACTTATTTTCCAACTTCAATGGAAACCGTTTTTATGCGATGTTTCTGATGTGGGAACAGGATGACTCACAGTAGTATACCAGATGTAGGCTCCTGTTCATGGGCTCCTCACTCTATACATTAAGCTTGCAGATTTATGTAAGTTTTAGCTTCAAAAATTATCAACACTAATGCTGATGTACCAGAAGATGAACCATGTGTCGACCTGAAGGCTAGACATCGCCGGTTTTAGTGATGATGCATGCGAGACAATTCTAATGCGTCACTAATATATATTTATGACATATTCTGCTTATCACGATTATATAATCCATTATCCTAGATAATAAAAGTGCACGTGTTTGAAACTGTCCGTTTCGTGTATCTAACAATATGATATTGTTCTTTCATACTTGGGATCACGGTACTTCATATACCGTAAATAATCGAAGCAGCAGATGAACGCCCCATCGCCCATCGAATTAGCGCCCAGAGACACAAAAATATTACATAAGCGCTTGCGAAAGAAAACGTCCAATGCCATTAATGCACAAAGTTGCGCATTTTTCTGAATTTATAGCATGGAATCGCCAAAACTTCACATTTAATACATCATCTGTGTATATTTAATAGGCCCTTTACAGGACCCTTGCACGTGACCATGTCGATCAAAAAAAGTAAGCAAAACAAAATTGTTAACAACGGCGCCACAAGTGTTTTCCATCGACTTTGACCTGATCACGTGCGTTTATTCCCCTCTCACGCTTCGATCACGTGAACGTATTGCCCGCGCAGGAGTTATTAAGATTTGACGCCCGCCACGTGACGTGCTCTCGACCAATGAGAAAACGAGTTTGACTATGGAGATATAACAAAAAAGTTATTTCATAGTTGCGTATTTTTGCATTACTTTCAAGAAACCTATTTCACAGCAAAAATTGTCCAAATCCGAAATGAACATTGCACGTTTGAGATTGGGTCTTTCTCTACGGAGACAGTATGGCACGCACATTGGTCTTTGTCAAAATACAAAGAAACACGAACACGGAAACAAATAAACCAAACAAAAAGAAGAAAAAAGAATCAACTAAGCAAACACAAATAACAAAATCAACCAACCAAAGAAAGTAAATGAAAACATAACACATCCTTCACAATCGTGTGCTAAAGAAAACACAGTTTAATTGTCGCATGTTTTTCTATTGCAGTACAAGAAACCTTTTTCACACTAATTTTTTCCAATTCCAACAACGCTAAACCTGGGTCAAAAGCTAATAAAAAAGTACAGTTCATCTTTAATGATGAAAATGCTATCTAATATACAATGCAGAAGTTAAATGGACACGTTCCATGGTGCGGTTGAAGAAACTGTTTAGTCTACATATCTATAGTGGTTGGAGAATATCAGCAGCAGATAGAATTGACTGCATAACAACTGATATTTGAAGGTCGACCTCAGACCACTTTCCACCTCGCGCTGCATCATATAGTGTATCACTGATTCCTGGGAAACTGGAGCCTCCATAGGCATTGTATCGCTCAGGTGCAAAGGCCACGTGACGGGTGAGTGGTCGCCCTGGTAACCCGTAGGGATAAATGAAAGCCTTTTCCACGCTGACCATCTGATCGTTGAGTCTTCGTAAAACAGAGAAGCTTTCAGTGTCGACATCGTTCTCGATGATGTTAGACTTGACATTGTTGAAGATTTTGGTGGAATTATTGAACATGTCTACTGCTTTGACCATGTACTTCAAGGTGATGCCGTGGTTCTCCAATTTGACTCCTTCTTTTGACTTCAGCAATTTGTATGACTTAGTAATTACATCGCTGTAAGTCACTACATCCATTGGAAGCAATGGACTGTCAGCAATATCCAGTAACATCCCTCCAATGACTTGCGCCATGGCTTTGTGGAATTTGAATTTGGGATCGATGAATTTCTGGACCCATTTGAATGTATCGTGCTGTGTGTGATAAACTGGATAAGATGACATTTTGCCCTTGTATCCAAACTGGTAGGTCATGTCGGTAGATGGGATGCCCATATGATGATAAAAGTGAGCAAAGTCACTAACTGAAGTGAGGACTTTTATGTTTGGTTTTGTAGCATCTTCTTTGGAGGGATTTCTTTCTACCATGATATCGTAAACTGTTTGTTTGCCATCATGTGCATTAGGATCCTTGACTTTACTGATCCATTTGATGATGAGATTTTTCAATAAAGGTGTTGACAAGGCTTCAAGAGCATAGTTTCCTCCAACATCGACGTCCACGTTTAAGTAAGCCACAGCTCTTTCATCTAGAATTTTTCTGTGTTCTTCCACCCATTCTCTTGATCCTATGTTGCTGTACTCTTCAGCTGCCCAGCTACAAACCTAAAAGACAGAAGAACATCACATCATCACAAAGTTAAGAGTCATTTTGTCTATACTTTTTAATTTGCGAAAAACGCTTTAAAGTGCTACTTAGACGAAAATCGATCGAAATTTAATTTAGCTGAAACTTCATTGAATAATTCTTCAAGGGTCTAATAATAACTTAATAACTAGTTAACATCTTTTTTCGATATTCCAGAGGGAAGTACTATATTTTTATGAATATTTAGAGGTGTCAGTGACGTCATCTACTCAACCCAACATTCAGCTCCATACATTTCTTTGTATTTTGTGAGTCAAAATATCTCAATGTTTTGTTCAGATAACAGGTCTGCACTGAAGACAACTGGTCAGACAATCAATCATAAGCACAGATAATGCAAGAAAACTCCTTCTCCCAAACTTTTAGCTTCATAGAAATAAAATAATTCAAGAAACTAAATGAAATATTGCTTGCGAATAGGATTTTTATGTCATCAATCTGTTTGTTCTTAAATTTGTTCTTCAATCAGGATTACGCAACATATCTATGACATGGATTGGGCGGTGAAAATGAGGGGTCAATATATTTAGCCCCCTCCTTAGGCAAAACGCCGCCTTAGTACACCCATGGTTCAATTAGGTCATTCGCCTCGTGTCTCAACCAAGTAAGGGTACAATTTACGGCCCACCTCCTCCCCATTTTCAGCCACCGTGATCATTGTGGTGCGTTATCCGCGTTATCTTGCCCACACCTTTTCTGGGCCAAAACTTATTTTATATCCAAATATGGATTAGTTGCATTTTAATTGAAATTATATAATAAAAGCGGCTATGGGCGTTGTCTCATAGCCATTTTACTCCAATACAGCTTGTTGTCATGACTTTTACCCAGAAAACCGAGCTCAGACAAAGCAGCATAAGTCATTATACTTAACCTCCAAGAATGAAGACATAAACACAAAGAAATGTATGGAGCGAAGCTGTGTTGGGTTGAGTAGATGACCTCACTGGCACTTCTAAAGATTCGTAAAAATGTAATACTTCCCATAGGAATTTTGAGAAAACACATTTTAAAACAAGTAATTGTATGGCTCTTTGAGATTATTTCAGTGAAGTTTCAGCTACTTAAGTTAAATTTCATCCGACTACTTAAAGTGCTACTTAGACGAACATCATAGGAGTAATATCAGTCGGTCGTTGTCTTGAACGAGAACAACGTCGTTCACCATTACATTTATGTGTGCAGTGTGCCATTTATAATAACTATATATGGCAGTCTGGTCCGCATGCAGTTCATTCATTCATTCATTCATTCATTCATTCATTCATTCATTCATTCATTCATTCATTCATTCATTCATTCATTCATTCATTCATTCATTCATGAAAATGAGCTAAATTGGAAATCTGAATGGTTCTCTCGGCGGTCGGAATTCTGCTGAGACTTTTCGGACCGATGACGATGTCAGTCTCTAACAATGGAGCTTGGCGACAGTTTGTTTTTGATCCTAAAGTCTATGATAACCGAACAAAACAGCGATAATTTGGACTACCGACATTTCACTACGTTGAGCTACAAAAATCATACGAAATATCTCTCGATGTTGCTGCACAACAACGTCAGCGACGACAATGTTACAGAGCGGTTTCGCTATGGAGCAATAGCCATACCTTGGGATCAATTAAATCTCCTGCTCTGCGTATTTTTTAAAACAGTAACCAAGAACAAGATTAATGTCGAGGACTATGAACCCAGTACTCTCATTTCATTTCAACGTGGCATTCAACGCTGGTTGAACATCCAAGGCTCCAAAGCAAACAGTCTGAATGGCGATGATTTCAAGCTTTCTAGAGAAGTCCTTAATGCAAAGAAGAAGAAGAAGAAGCTCGTGGTGGAGTTTGGCAAAGAAAAGCGTCCAAAAGCAAGTCGGGTGTTGCATGATGTCGAGGAAGATATTTCAGTGCCAAAGGACAGCTCGGCGATTCCGATCCAACAGTCCTGCAACGTACAGTTTGGTGGTTGCTCTCTTTGGCTTCAGAGCGAGAGATGGAAGTCGACGACTGCTGTGGGGAGATGTTTCGCTGGAAAAAGATCTAGAGACAGAAAATGAAGTTTTAGTCTGGAAAGCGGAGAGGGGCTCCAAGACGCGTCAAGGACAAGACAAACCAAGCAGACACCGGTCGTTTTATCCAACAGGTCAAGCCATCGGCAATGATCGCTGTCCAGTAAAATACTTCAAGTCCTTCATGAGTCACACAGAGCGAAAACCAACTCGGCCAAATATCCACTTATCCGGACCTCACGCTCGGTCAATAGCATAGATATAATAATATTTAATATCTATAGGAGGAAGCGCCAATCACAATGACGTGGTTTTCAGGGAGGTCCTCAAAATAATAAAATGAAAATATAACAGCATAACAATATAAAAATATAAAGAGGATTATGCCTGACAATAAAACTGAAATGGGCGTCAAAATTGTTGAAACACATTATCCATTTTGGAACCTATAGCTAACGTAGTAGGATTGCATTTTGTGTTTAAAATATGAACTAAACCCTTACAAATCCCCTTCCCCCTTCTCCAATGTTGAAGATACATCATTGTCCATACGCCGAATTCATAATGGCGTATTTTAAGTTTGGCGATACGATACGTTTCTGGTACAAATGATCACTGCAGTCATCTAAAATAGTACCTAGAAATAAACATTCTTGGAAAGCTTCTTTGCTGTAGACAAAATATCATCGGAGTTATGACAGATCATGAATAGAGAGCTTTGTATGTATATGTTTCAAGTGAATCCTCACCAGCCTCGTTTTGGTGCAATTTCACAATTTCAAATGTTCATATTTTCTCAAGGATTTGTTATTTGGTTTCAAAACACACACATAGTATTTAGATAATCACGGCTATCATATCAAATAGTTACTTTTCCCAAAATGATATTTTTTTGGCTTTTATGCAAATTAGAAGCAGCCATATGCATGAATTCGGTCTAAGAAGGAGCGCAACTGATGGTCAACATTGTATGCCGGGAGGGGAGGGGAGTATACAGGTGGGTAATCTCACCATCTTTAAGTGGCGATAGTGATTTTTGATGATAAATGATCAGTGTGTCAACTAATTTTGACGCGCATTGTAGTTAGGGGAAGACATCTATTGCCCACAAAAGGCATTAATCACACGCTCGATGAACTGACAACGATGGGTTGGACGTTTCTATAAATGGTCCGTATATCACTCTCGAAGTATATCTGCCAAGAAAACGATCGTACCATATAGATAGCTACCATCTGCAACTGACGTTGCTTAGCAGCTTCAAAGCTTACTGTTAAATTGCAATTCAGCAAATGTCATTAGGTTATCTCTAACAACAACTGTGTTAGGGCTTTATTTATACAGAGTTCACCAGAGCTTCTGTAACTCCATTTTGCCATGGCGCGTCAGGGGGTGTGAACTCCCTTCTACTGATTGCTCCAGATGCTGCTAATTCGTCTCAAGTCCAGGCTTTAGTGACATTCTATAACTCTTCATTTGCTCCAATTACAAACTGAGAGCCATTGTCTGAGAAGAACTTCTTGGATCGATATCTTCTAAAACTGACAAATCTTCAGAACACCACAACGTTTCTGTAGAATAATCATGTGATAAATCACCACTGATAAACTACTCTTGATGACAAACATGTGAAGATAACATACTAATCGTCCCCTTTTTGCCTTTTTTATTTTTATAATCTATCTTCTCAAAGCATATGGGTGTATATATCTTCACTCTACGAGTACACAAAATATATAAAAAGACTCAGAAATACAAAATGCACCTTTGTGACTTTTGTGACTTTCTCGGAGACAATATTGTACGCACATTGATCTTTGTCAAAATACAAAAGAAAAGAAACAAACAAGCAAACAACCAACAAAAGCAAGTAAATGAAAATATAAAAACTACTTGATGATCGTGTGGTAAAAAACACAATTCAATTGTCGCATGTTTTTCGATGCTAGATTTCGTAAGTTTCCTATTTTCTAATTATTGTTGATCGAGCTTGTTTAACACCTTATAACACTTAGAACTACGTACACAGGGCCGTATACAGCACAGGAGCCACGTACTACGAAATGTGTACACCTGCCGTACGTAGGCGTGTCCCTTTAATTAGCTCCCTTAGATCATCCTACTTTGACGTACGTGTACAATTCCCTAACAATCTTTATCAGTCTATCTTAAAAGTTAGTTCTCGTTTGACGTTAGATATTCTTATACTAGATACAGGACTATTTTTTCGAATGATATTAGTTTTACCTACTTTTGTTACCCAAACAATAGACCTTCTTTTGACATATTTTAGATTGTTTGCTTTTACTTCATTACTTATAAACGTCACGTCAACACTCAAGCAACCAATGATGTTGACCTCCCTAATATAGTTTAGACAGTGATTGACAGCAAACATCAATTAATCATCCCATACAGTTTGTCACTATTTAAGTTCACTATACACGAACTATAAGTCACAGATTCACACTCTACAACCAATAAAGATTGCAATACCTCAAGCTATTCTCTTCACAACAGTTCAAGAAACGTTTTTCACACTAAAACGTTTCTAATTCCAACAACGCTAAATCTGGGTCAAAAGCTAATAAAAAAGTACAGCTCATCTTTAATGATGAAAATGCTATCTAATATACAATGCAGAAGTTAAACGGACACGTTCCATGGTGCGGTTGAAGAAACTGTTTAGTCAACATATCTATAGTGGTTGGAGAACATCAGCAGCAGATAGAATTGACTGCATAACAACTGATATCTGAAGGTCGACCTCAGACCACTTTCCACCTCGCGCTGCATCAAAAAGTGTATCACTGATTCCTGGGAAACTGGAGCCTCCATAGGCATTGTATCGCTCAGGTGCAAAGGCCACGTGACGGGTGAGTGGTCGCCCTGGTAACCCGTAGGGATAAATGAAAGCCTTTTCCACGCTGACCATCTGATCGTTGAGTCTTCGTAAAACAGAGAAGCTTTCAGTGTCGACATCGTTCTCGATGATGTTAGACTTGACATTGTTGAAGGTTTTGGTGGCATTATTGAACATGTCTACTGCTTTGGCCATGTACTTCAAGGTGATGTCGTGGTTCTCCAAGTTGGCTCCTTCTTTTGACTTCAGCAATTTGTATGACTTAGTAATTACATCGCTGTAAGTCACCACATCCATTGGAAGCAATGGACTGTCAGCAATATCCAGTAACATCCCTCCAATGACTTGCGCCATGGCTTTGTGGAATTTGAATTTGGGATCGATGAATTTCTGGACCCATTTGAATGTATCGTGCTGTGTGTGATAAACTGGATAAGATGACATTTTGCCCTTGTATCCAAACTGGTAGGTCATGTCGGTAGATGGGATGCCCATATGATGATAAAAGTGAGCAAAGTCACTAACTGAAGTGAGGACTTTTATGTTTGGTTTTGTAGCATCTTCTTTGGAGGGATTTCTTTCTACCATGATATCGTAAACTGTTTGTTTGCCATCATGTGCATTAGGATCCTTGACTTTACTGATCCATTTGATGATGAGATTTTTCAATAAAGGCGTTGATCTGGCATGCAAAGCATAGTTTCCTCCAACATCGACGTCCACATTAATGTAAGCCACAGCTCTTTGATCTAGAATTGTTCTGTGTTCTTCCACCCATTCTCTTGATCCAATAAGGCTGTACTCTTCAGCTGCCCAGCTACAAACCTAAAAATACATATAGGTCCTGGTCAAACAGATACAATCTTACGAATCATCTTGCGCATGCGTGCTTTTGACCATTCATTCTAGTGATTTCTAGAATTATTATTGATGCTAGCTTTGACATCCAATCCATTTGATTATGAGCAAGCAGTTTGCTCATCTTCTTTGTAAATCCTGTAATCTTGCATTGTCAATCCGAGGTGTTCTCTAGACAAGAATATCTAAGGAAGTTTAGTATGTTTGGGCGTGGTAGATAAGTATATAGATATATACTTATCCTAATGGAAGAAAATAGAGCCTAAATGACAGGAGTAGTTATTCTCTCTAAGAATATTTTGTAAATAAACATTAATTAAGTTTTAGCCAGAAAACCAATAATTTAGTTTCATAGCATCTACACAATTTGAATCCCAGTAACATTTGTTTCAATCATTCTTTTTTTTCTTGCCAGGACAAAAACTGATATGATATTGAATTGCAATCCTCCTTCTCGTCGCTACACCAGATAAGATAGAAACTATTTCAAATGTGAGAAATATCATGATGCTGTTGTTGCCGCTAGCTTGTTGTTACTGATGACGTTGCTTTACAGACAATTACGCCATCCATGTTGGTGACTTGATTGATCACTACAATTATTTACGGAATTTGTAATCCAATTTTTAACTGAGACCTTCCGGTCGTTCCGAATATCGATGATCAAGCTGATTTACACTGGAAGCAACGCGCGCTCGTCGTTATGCGTTCTTTATAAAGTGTTAACTTTTATGGTTTCGAACATTTTTAACGAATTTATTTCCTCTATAAAACAATTTTTATCGTATCGTATCGTATCGTATCGTGTCCTATCGTATCGTATCGTATCGTATCGTATCGTATCGTATCGTATCGTATCGTGTCGTGTCGTATCGTACGTATCGTATCGTACCGTACCGTACCGTGTCGTATCGTATCGTACCGTACCGTATCGTATCGTATCGTATATCGTATCGTATCGTATCGTATCGTATCGTATCGTATCGTATCGTACCGTACCGTATCGTATCGTATCGTATCGTATCGTATCGTATCGTGTCGTATCGTATCGTATCGTATCGTATCGTATCGTATCGTATCGTGTCGTGTCGTGTCGTATCGTATCGTATCGTATCGTATCGTATCGTATCGTATCGTATCGTATCGTACCGTACCGTACCGTGTCGTATCGTGTCGTGTCGTGTCGTACCGTACCGTACCGTGTCGTATCGTATCGTATCGTATCGTATCGTATCGTATCGTATCGTATCGTATCGTATCGTATCGTATCGTATCGTGTCGTGTCGTGTCGTACCGTACCGTACCGTATCGTATCGTATCGTATCGTGTCGTGTCGTACCGTACCGTACCGTGTCGTATCGTATCGTGTCCTATCGTATCGTATCGTATCGTATCGTATCGTATCGTATCGTATCGTATCGTGTCGTATCGTATCGTATCGTATCGTATCGTATCGTATCGTATCGTATCGTATCGTATCGTATCGTATCGTATCGTATCGTATTGTACATTTTTATTATGGATTTCAAACTTTTGTACTGAAAAATCAAACATATATTTCAACAAATTTGTTTATAGAAATTGTTTGGAAATTCAATTTTCCAACATAAGCGTTAATTGTTTGGAAGTTTCCAGCTTGAAGGATATACATGTGAAGAAAGTAATTAAGAAAATTGATGTTTTCTGCATTGGATAGTTGATATTCTTACTAATCCTTTCCCACCAATCACCGAGTTTTTACCTTAATGGACCTACGTGGTCGCCAGCCTGTTTCACGAAGCTTCCCAAGAACACGTGCAATCTCCGTTGTAGTAGATGTCCCACTGACCGCATCCACCGCTCCAAATACCCACGAGTCTCTATGGTTTCCCACCAAAACATATCGATCAGGTTCTTCCTGACCGTTAATGGTACCGATAACATCGTAGATGGTCTTGACCTCTATTTTATTATGAAGTTCCATTCGCACTTTCATATTATCATTTAACCCTGGACCAAGACGATATGTGATGGGTAGAGCTCCTTTCCAGTCCTCCGGTACCTCATCACCTTGAATATGAAATAAGATCGCGACTATTAATCATTTTATTAATATCCTGATAATGAAACAAGTATGATGAGTATATACAGAACAAATGTTCGAAAAAAATCAGACGCCTCGAGCGGGATTCGAACTCACTCCACCCCGATTTCATGACAGGTGCTCTACCCACTGAGCTACCGAAGCAACTACAGTGGCGTGGAGTTCAAATTAGCTCAAAGACGCTGATTTTATCCCTGGACCAGTTAATTTCATCTGAAACGCAATTGCTGTTAAATCAATAAAAGCGCACTGAAAAGTTTTTTTCCATGATTGACGGCCTATATATGGCACAATCTCAGCATGTGTGTACGTAAGTCTGCGATGCATGTGTTGCGCACAATATTGCAGGTCGAGTAGAATCCGGCACACTGTACGTCAATATGCACAGTCTATGCAGACCTATAGAACATATAGCCGCTTGACTACAACTATTGCACCGGCAGTCTATGCAGACCTATAGAACATATAGCCGCTTGACTACAACTATTGCACAGTCTATGCAGACCTATAGAACATATAGCCGCTTGACTACAACTATTGCACAGTCTATGCAGACCTATAGAACATATAACCGCTTGACTACAACTATTGCACAGTCTATGCAGACCTATAGAACATATAGCCGCTTGACTACAACTATTGCACAGTCTATGCAGACCTATAGAACATATAGCCGCTTGACTACAACTATTGCACAGTCTATGCAGACCTATAGAACATATAGCCGCTTGACTACAACTATTGCACAGTCTATGCAGACCTATAGAACATATAGCCGCTTGACTACAACTATTGCACAGTCTATGCAGACCTATAGAACATACAGCCGCTTGACTACAACTATTGCACAGTCTATGCAGACCTATAGAACATATAGCCGCTTGACTACAACTATTGCACAGTCTATGCAGACCTATAGAACATATAGCCGCTTGACTACAACTATTGCACAGTCTATGCAGACCTATAGAACATATAGCCGCTTGACTACAACTATTGCACAGTCTATGCAGACCTATAGAACATATAGCCGCTTGACTACAACTATTGCACAGTCTATGCAGACCTATAGAACATATAGCCGCTTGACTACAACTATTGCACAGTCTATGCAGACCTATAGAACATATAGCCGCTTGACTACAACTATTGCACAGTCTATGCAGACCTATAGAACATACAGCCGCTTGACTACAACTATTGCACAGTCTATGCAGACCTATAGAACATATAGCCGCTTGACTACAACTATTGCACAGTCTATGCAGACCTATAGAACATACAGCCGCTTGACTACAACTATTGCACAGTCTATGCATACCTTTAGAACATATAGCCGCTTGATTTCAATTTCCTTACCTTCCATGTTTTTCAAAAAATGCAAGGCATCACCATAAGATATTGGTTGAGCGGGGATAGTTGGTAATTCACTCTCATTCAGAGGACGTCGGTACATTCCTTCAATAGATGGTAGAACAGGAGTCTGTGGGTCACCTACACCTGCTCCAAGAGCTGTATAAATGCTTCCTCGTTGAACACCTGTAGGGGGCATCCAGAGGCCTTGTGGGTACACTTTGTCAGGACTGGTACCTTCTGGAGCATATTGTTGTGGGTCTGTGTAGAGAATAGCTCCACTTGCACCAAAACGAGCTGCATTAGCAACCTATTAAACAGATATTTGGATAAATGTTAAAAATAATGAACAGTCACAACCATTCTATAATGCCAGCCACTAACTATTTCACCTTATCTCCTCGGAAGATTTGTCCATATCTCATGATTGCAATCTTTCCCTTTACTGTAACATTCAGTTCCTTTTTAAGCTTCTCGAAGTCTTCAACTCTTCCGTAGTTGACGTAGACTAACTCCCCTTCCTGGGTACCGGCAGGGGCGTAGCCAAGCACAGGGCGTACCACCAAAGTGTCATTCTCTGCTGGATCATGTACCTATTATATGCAATTTAATGAAAATTATGTTAACTGAAATGTAAGAATTGTTATAGCTTTTTACAGTGATTACGGACGTAGTTGTTGTAATGGTGACCAGCGGTTAAAACAGTAGTATGTGCTGAATGAAACTAAAATGACTAAATTTTAGTAACAGTGTTTTTGATTACACAATGTTAAAGCTTTAAGTGGGAACATTTTTGTCTAGCTCAGAAGGCTCCATTTTGCAAGGGAGCGTAATACAGTGGAACCCGGCCTTACGGACACCCGGTTATTACGGACATGTTGTTCTGTCCCGGCCGAAACTCGTACAAATGTCTTTAAAATATACCCGTTCAATACGGACACCGGATAATATTAAAAATGTATAAGTGACGTAAATTGGCCGACCCGGTTTATACGGACGCCCAGTTAATATGGACATTGCGTCTCATCCCGATGGTGTCCGTATTAAGGTATCATCCTACCCCAAAAACCTCTCAAACCACCGGTTTTGAGATTTTTGACAATCAAATAAAATTGAATATTATCTATCATCTCCAAAAAACAGAATTTGAAAATATATTTTTCCTACAAAGTTAGAATCAAAAAACGAATTTTGGATTTCATATGAAGAGAAAAGTTGTTGACAAGCAAGCTATCAACAGCACTCACGTCTATGATAATTGAACGGACATACCAACCTTAACTACGTACCATGGTGACCAGCGTCAAAACGGACACATGTACCAATGAACAAAGAACAAATGTGTACTGGCAATGTACGTAATTTCCCGCAAGCGTGAAATGATTAGGCAACAAGCACGAGGACATTGTGTGACTGGAAAACTGATACTCTGGTCACTATATGGCCACTATCTGGTGACCATCTGTCAGTGAGTAATTAGATCCCATTGTCATGGAATAGACTAATCTACTTATGTAAACAGAGGCACATTGACCTTCTTTCGGCTTTTTCTCAAAAGACGAAATGCCAACTCACATTTGGAGTTCCTGGACAAAGGGATTTTATCGGATTTATTTGAAACTTCGCATAGTCCATGACTGATAATTGATCTTCAAAACTGTTTCTCCGATTTTTGGTATTTTATATCTTTCAAAAGTTGTGCTTTGATATAAACAGAAGTTACTAGTTATGACAGTACTCAAACTTTGAAACCGGATAATTAAAGAATGGAACAATATGGCAAAAATCGGAGGCACAGTTTTGACAAGTAATATCTACTAAGCTCATTGAGGTGTTTATCTTCGACGGCCGACGAATTTTGGCTGTCAAGGAACTTATTTTCTCAGCTGCATAGGTGAAATTTCGGTTTTGAAGGAATATTTCACTAACAGTTATCTCTTTCTTAAAAAATCATCTTTCTTAAGATTCTATGTTTATTAAGCTATAAGAAAATGTATACTTTGTTGGAGTTAAAATTCTTAGTTTTGAAGCTAGAGCGTGTTGAACAGAAGTCGGTCGTTTGGGTAGGATGATACCTTAACCGGGTTCCACTGTTTAATACTTTATTGACCGTATTTTAATTCATTTGTCTAGGCAGTTTATTTAAAGTGCCTATATAACCCCCAGTTTGATGTCAATTTTAATAAAAAGTACTTGATTTTATAAGATGTTCTGCGAAAAAGATTTTCGATTCTGAGCAATCCTTGATTTGTTATGAATTTTTGAAATATTTATTTTGAGGTCCCACTTGTCTTTTTGAAGACTGGGTCGAGTGACGTCTACTAGGGAACCACTCGAAAGCGGTTTCCAATTTCACATATGTATACTAGGAATTTTATCCAAAGAACAAGGACTTTTGCTTCTGAATTTCGAGCATTGAACGACAGAAAAACGATTAGGATCCCTTGAAAAGTAATCCATATCCTTATAATGGCTACTACAGAGCAATTACGAGTATAAAATATAGTCTTTACGGCCTGCATTATGAACGTGAAACTCAGGTCGGTGAAGTATGTTTACACCCCGCGGGTTCACTATCCAGCACTGAAGTCATCGATCAAAAGCAAAAATAATCATGGAAAACAGTCTGGGAAAACAGATAACACGAAGACAATATGTTGTATGAGCAATACAAGTGTCCATGATACAAGAAAACTAACACATCGGACATATTCATCGTATATTCATCATATCGACATACGGTACGTACAGCTATGCATGTAGACATGCATGTACATATATGACTCTATATTTATGTGAAGTCCCGTTTGGGTCGAATTCCGTACATGAAACTGTTTTACCTCTACTATATTTCTAAGGGTAACTGAGGATAATTTTTTATAATTTCTTGTGTACAATCACTTTTTGCACATTTATTTGCCGTATGTCCGTAAACAATAACAATTTTATAATAGTCCAAGTCGGTATTTGGGTCTATTACGTTGTTAGTCTCCCTCGCAGCCGTATTTTAGTGTCTGCCTGAGAAGTGTATTGTACTACAGAACCAACAACGGAGAGATGACAACTGTGATTTACAATAAAGATAGAATTAAAAACAGTGAACACAATTATTTGCGATATTTACTTTATATTATCATGTTAAAATATGAAGTATATTTCAATAAATTCTATACCCGGTCTATAACAAAAGAACAATTATTACTCTTCTTTTTTGTTTCAGATAAACCCACTGAGTATGTCGGTAATAAATAGCGATGTCAGAGAATCCACATACAACAATGCTGAATGCTAGCTATTGGGATCGAATACAAAATTGTAGATTGAAATACAGCTTGTATGCGTACAGTAACAATTTAATTGTGTGTATTTCGGTGATATAAACCTCACTCCCATGCAGTGTTGATATGCAACCTTTATAGGTATAAACATAAAATATGTATTAGATAAAAAGCTTGAGCTTTTATTACGGTTCGGCACAAATCCCACCGTTATCGAGTTTAGGTCTCAGCGGCAGTGATTTCGCCGTCCTTTAGCTGGTCGGTCATCGCCTGAGATAGGAATAAATGAAGACCAATACCTTCTTGAAGGTTTGGGTAATTGTTACATCCATAAACCATGCATCTAGTTGACTTTTTTACAAGCGATCAATCTAATTTTTGAAGTCCTGTAGCTAGCGTAAATGGAATCATGGTAAACGACGACATAATTGCTCGTTATTGGTACCAAGCACAAACAAGTTAACATCGATCATGTTTCTGTTGTACTACCATTACACCTTCCACAGCCACATCTCAAAGATCTGTTCATCTATTTTTATCACCTCTATAACATCAGAAGAATAAGGAAGTATCTCTCTCGTGAAGTAACAGAGACACTGGTTCATGCTTTAGTGACGTCACCGGGCCGGAATTATTTCAGAAGGCATATTTATAAGACACTGATTCATTATTCAAGTTAGTATTTTTAAAATACTTTTACATTCAAATTTTACTTTATATTTCATTTAATTGTGAAGCGTATTTGAACATTTTTATGCTAATTTGCGCAATAATAATCAACAAGACGCTCAATGAGCGTACACTCGGGCTTATGACAAGGACAATGTCAGTTGCGTGAGGAGAGACCTGACAATGACTGACAGTTGCGTGACGAGGGAGACTATGTAACTGTATACATGTATGTGTCGAGTTCATATGATTTGCCTTTGACTTTGAGTTCATTTGATTACCTTTTCACTTTGAGTTCAATTGATTTGATTTTGATGAGTTCGTGTAAAGGCCCCCTC
Source organism: Actinostola sp. cb2023 (assembly GCA_033675265.1). Lineage (NCBI taxonomy): Eukaryota > Metazoa > Cnidaria > Anthozoa > Actiniaria > Actinostolidae > Actinostola > Actinostola sp. cb2023. Next base: position 149,651 of record JAUJYZ010001213.1, on the reverse strand, counting down.
TCTAGCTTCAGATCCCGAAACGTCGAGTTTGGAATCGAGTTCGGGTTCGAGTTACGGTTCGAACGTCGAATAAAACAAGGACATCTTCTTCAATACAATATCATTTCTCTGACGTCATGACAATCAGTGACAGTTGAGTGACGAGGGAGACCATGTGGCGGGTGAGTATGTACATGATACGTCTTGAGGTTGCATAGGTCAGATGGTTCTGATAACGCCCTCACGTTTGTTTTTGTTAAATATATTTTAAGCGAGCTTCTAGTCCTTCTACCACTTCTAGTCATTGAACGATGAACTAGAATCCTGACCTTTTAATAGCTTGAAGATCTACAGCTGCTTTCAAAACTAAGATTCATATCTACTTGAGTCCTTCCTGTGTGTCGTTTGTTTTTTTCTTATCTGCTGAGTAATCTTGAAACTCGATACGATTAAATACGTCGCATACTTTCGTCATTCTTTAGCCGAACAAAACTACGACGACGACGACGACGACTACTACTACTACCGAAAAACGCATTTTATAACTCGGGCTTCCTTCGGAAGGGCCCGAGTAATTATTATTAAATTCGTGTCATGACCCTTGTTATGACTAACTGCTTATTAACCGAGAGCGAGGTCTGTACGGAAAAATATCAGACCGAGGTCTTGACAGCGCGAGGTCCGTACAAAAAAGACCGAGGTCTGATATTTTTCCGTACAGACTGAGCGGACGAGGTTAATAAGCTGTTTATTATATGGCGTTTTTCTCAGTTTTTTTGCGACCATCATATCCGTTTCCGGTTAACATCCAAGAGGTTTTCCTCGAGACGCGCGTGACAAGTAATGACGAGACTTGACAAGTTTGCACTTTTATTTAATTCAGCTAGTGAAGACACAAAAGGATCAGCATGACAAAGTTTAACACACTTGAAAGTATATTTTTATGAAAGTTGAATATAACTTCAAAAATGATTTTTGAGTATTTTTCTTTTTTCACTTCAAAGTTCAAAACAAGCGAGATAAAATGATGTTTTTTCAATGTTTATGAAACCATTGTCATGGAACGATCAATCCTCGCGTCTTCGTCGCTTTCGATGATGTAGCGTGGTCTCTTCTTTGGAAAGCTTCATATTTCAAAATGTTTGCCGAAGACTTTTTCTCGGTAAGATACCTTTGAATACTTCGCTGGAAACTTGAAATTGTGTCTGGTTCGTACTCTTCGCCGGTGGATTTGCGTACGCTCATGAAAAACTTTGCTAGGATGTGGTCTAGCTCTTGCTCAGGTAAACATTCAATCTTAATTTCGTCCTTGTTTATGCTTTTCAAGTAGCGTTGTAAAGTGTTCATGTCAGTAACAGTTTTTCTTACGGTGTTAGCACTTTTTTGATTGCAAATAAAGCGCTCAATTTCTTCTTGGCTCCCATGAACTTCATCAAGTTCGTGATTCTCGGCTTTCTCAATTTCCAGTTCGGGATAATTAAATTCAAAAAGAGAAAGATCTTCGTCTTCTTCTTCCATGATTAACTTCTCAATCGTTTTCCTTTCTTGTTTTCGACTTTTTTTGCTTACAGGTAATCGCAAAAACTTAATTTTCAGTGAATGTTTTGAATTTTCCCGGTCTGAACGAAATAATTTGGACCGTTTCTATGGTAACGGTCCAAACTTGCCAAATACGCCTTTGGACAGACCGCGCGTCGACCAATCAGAATCCAGGAAATTATCAAGCCATATAATAAAACTGCAGCATGCCTTCAGCATTGTTAAAATACAATAAATAAATAACGTCCTAAGAAATGATTACAATTTAGTTGTTCATCTGGAAAGCTAGAGATATTATATTAATTTTTCGTCAGTGTTTAAGAAGAGTATATGATAGTATATTATAATAGTTGTCAGCTAGTTTATATCTGAGTATCTGAGTATATGATAGTATATTATAATAGTTGTCAGCTAGTTTACCTTTTCTTCTCCCAAACTCTGATAGATTACAGTACCATTGTTATGCATAAGCGTCACGGTGTTGGGTTTATCAGCTTGTGGGTAGGACAAAAGAACATTGTACGCTGGCATCTCAACTTTATCAAAACCATAGCTGACCCATCGCTTCTTTAATAATTCAGCCAGCTCTTTCTGTCTTTCTGAGCCTGCGATGTGGGGGCGTTTAGAAAAGGTTCTGTAGATACGATATGAAAGTAAATATGCTGGAAGGTCACTGAAACAATACTTTAGGGTTATGTGTCTACAGTGCATGCATGACTTCTTGTACTCAGTATCCTGATTTATATTATTTTGAATCGAAGAAAGTTTACTCGGTTATTCCGATACATTTTGATCATTGTATAATTGTACATTAAACAATGATGCATTTCCATAACGTTACGGCAAACTGAGAGAAAAGTTGGCATCAACTATAGAATACCCCGCAGCTCATGCATAACAATAGAAAAGTTGTACGTACATCAATATTTCAAAGTCTTTAGTCCTTCCTACCTCACATTCTCCATAAGTTCATTGGAATCGATGGCGGATTGCAAAGTTTCCGAGGCTCTTTCTCTCGTCTCCCTTTGATCAGTTCTTTGAACACTCGATGTCTTGTCAGAAGTAGATATCTTACGCGAAAAGTACCCGATAAGAAATGCAATAATAAAGACCAATATAATCACAACGATCGCTATTATGCAGCGAGTTCGTTGTTTCTTCTTTTTCCTTTCTGAAAAAGTTAGCCCGTGTTCTTCTTCTTTTCCAGACATCGTGCATATCAGATCAGTGCAGAGGGTTGTGCATGTACACAGATGCACTGGGGTGTAGACGAAAGTCGAAGGAGAAAATCTAGGGCCGTGGACCGTGGACCGTGGACCGTGGACTGATGGACTGGAGGGAGGGGAACTGGAAAACGAGGACAGGCTGACGGACGCGGACCGGCGAGATCATATTTTGTCGTTATTCATGTTTTTGTTTATTTCAATAGATACGGAGTTTGTTACGTCATTTATTACATATATAACTATAATTTCATTGCATAAAGCTCATTTGTAGAATACGCTATGTTTTCCACATGTGAAAATAAGCGATACCAGGAGCCCATTAGTAGGAGCGTCCATCTAATATAGGTATGTGTTACAGCGTATTAGATGATAAATCTATTTTTAGATCAGTAGTTCGCGGGAAAAAACCCACCTCGGCCAATCAGAGCAGGGATAATTTAGCCAATCACAACTCTCTAAATCAGTCGCACAAGACAGGCAGACAAGACAGAGAAGCGAGCTTTTCATTCAAACCTTTGCGCCGAAGACGGCAAATCTCTCAGCTCGGCTTTTCGAGAGAATCTGAGGTGTAAACTTTCACGAAAACATACAGAATTTGATCTACACAGAGCTCTGATTCAGTCAGAAATGACTAGCTCAGCTGAAATCTCCTTTGATGCCTCTTTTTTCATCGATCTTACTTGATGGTGCATGTGAATTATGTCAGTTAAACGAGTTCGTGTATCACAGTCACTATAAACACTCAAATAATTTCGTATACGATTTCCTGGCTGTAATATTTTTCCCTCGATAATCTCTCGGTTATACATAACTTACATACAAACTTTATATTACGTGGGTTTACAAATTCAGTGAATTAAATATAGCCAAACAGGTTTCAAATGTGTCGGTTCCACAAGGACCACAAGAACTGAAGCCTTTCCGATCTGAAAACTTGCATTGCCAATGTTTTTTCTCATAGCAAAACATATTTTGGCAAAACCTAGTATTACGAGCTTGAAATTACATGAGTTCTTACCTGCCTGTGAAGTATCTAACATATATTTTGCAAACATTTCTTTGTTGATTTTGGCGGCTTGAATCTTGATCAGATTGCATCCAAAACTACAAAACTCAAAAGAGACGTACGAGTCTCGATTTCCTCAGTCATTTGTACATTTGTCTGGCTAACTTATTTTCGCCGTTGTACTCCTGTCAAATAAGATCGATGAAACTGGAAGAGGCTTCAACTGCTCTGTGTGGGTCAAATTCTGTATGTTTTCGTGAAAGTTTACGCCTCAGATTCTCTCGAAAAGCCGAGCTGAGAGATTTGCTGTCTTCGGCGCTGGAGTCGTCGCTTGTATTGTGACAGTTGTGTATTCCCTTTCCTTGAACCATGCAGAAGCTTCTCGCTTTACCGATTCATCAGGATTACTTTGAGGTGGACTACTGTGTTCTTTACTTGTATAATCGCACTCTTCGCTCAAATTTGAACTCGAAAGGTTTAAATAAAAAGCTCGCTTCTCTGTCTTGTCTGCCTGTCTTGTGCGACTGATTTAGTGAGTTGTGATTGGCTAAATTATCCCTGCTCTGATTGGTCGAGGTGTTTTTTTTCCCCGCGCGAACTACTGATCTAAAAATAGATTTATCATTTTATAAAATGGCCGAACAAAATTTGTCTCAATTAATTCTCCTTTAATTAAAGTGCTACTTAGACGAAAATCGATCGAAGTTTAATTTAGCTGAAACTTCATTGAATAATTCTTCAAGGGTCTAATAATAACTAGTTAAAATCTTTTTTCGATATTCCAGAGGGAAGTACTATATTTTCATGAATCTTTAGAGGTGTCAGTGACGTCATCTACTCAACCCAACATTCAGCTCCATACATTTCTTTGTATTTTGTGAGTCAAAATATCTCAATGTTTTGTTCAGATAACAGCTCTGCATTGAAGACAACTGGTCAGACAATCAATCCTAAGCACAAATAATGTAAGAAAACTCCTTCACCCAAACTTTTAGCTTCATAGAAATAAAATAATTCAAGAAACTAAACACAAAGAAATGTATGGAGCGAAGCTGTGTTGATTGTTAGGGTTGAGTAGATGACCTCACTGACACTTCTAAAGATTCATAAAAATGTAATACTTCCCATAGGAATTTTGAGAAAACACATTAACCAGTAATTGTATGGCTCTTTGAGATTATTTCAGTGAAGTTTCAGCTAACTTAAACTTCGATCGATTTTCGTCTAAGTAGCACTTTAAATGATTTCATAGAGAAACAAACAAACAAAGCCACATTTAGCAACATCCTTAAAAAACTTGTTTTGACACATGTACAAAATGGAAAAATGAGAATAAAGATGTATTTTGGAATAGTACCTCTTAAATCAGCTACACTTTGTGTTATCCATTTAATGCAATCAGTCTGGGGGGAATGTAACTCCTTTGATGCAGGGATCGAGTTATGAAATTTAAAGAACGCTTGAACTGGCTAGCGCTCAAAGACCAAGGACATTATGATACTCACAGTGACACACACAGGTGTGTTGACCCAGTGAACATTTTAGGAATAGCAGTTCCGAGGATGAATTCTATTTAGCAGATTTAGTGCGACCCTCTTTAAATAAAGTACCAGTGTTTGATTTGATTTAATGCCATCCAAATTTTAACTGCTTGACAGTTTTCAGTTTTACAGCAAAAATAAAAGTGAATTGGAAAATTGGAAAATTTGACTGGAATGCATCCAATTACTAATAATTGATATATGTACAGGATGCTGCTTTTATTATGATACCACTAGCTAGTATACAGAAGGAGCTAGATCTCTTCCGAGAGACAGTTCAAAAAATACTTAAACATAAGCTTATATACTGTATCTTACTTGAAACTCAGTCATTAGCAATAGAATTGCAATAATTTTTTTAATTGGACCGGCGTGGCCGGCCCTCTTGAGAAAACTAACTAACTAATTAACATTCGATTTCATGAGTGATATACACCTGTTTTCAAAAACGTTGTCCATTTACAAAATACAAAATAGTAGAAAGGATTTAATTCCTTTCCACTATCTACTATTTTGTATTTTGTAAATGGACAACGTTTTTGAAAACAGGTGTACATAAAGAACTAATGTAAAAGTACTTTAATTCCAAGTACACAACAACTTTGGAGCAGGCCTGTAGCAGGAGGAAAGATATTGGGGGGGAGGGGGGGGGGGGCACAATCTAACGAGCGACGAAGGCGATGTAGTCGTGAGCTGCTAGGGGGGTGCGGGGGCATGCTCCCCCGGAAAATTTTAAGGTATAGGCTCTCTGAAATAGCATCTGATATCCTGCCTTCTAAGAGCAGTTTCCAGCCAGTTTAAACCGGACAGAAAATCGATCTTGTGGCCAAATCGTAGGGCATTTGAGGATACATAATGATGTGCGTTTTATATAGCTATTCAAACGATGTCTAGTGTTCACAGTATGAACACGTATCAAGGTCAAAACTCGGGGGACTCTTCTGCCATGCCCTATGTATTAGTAACATATAGAGCAAAAATTTAACATGTTCAACAGTACAATTAGTTAGTGCAGTGCCGTCTGAGTGGACTTGGATACAAGGTGTAAGCGTGTTTGCATGTCTCTCTTGGTGAACTTGCCAAACAACTGCTTCCTGCTTTCTTTATCGGCCACAAAATCATTAGCAACATGCAAGTGATTGAGGCGAGCGTCTCCAGTCGTAGATCTCAGATAGGTCTTAACGTGCTTCAATGCGGAAAAGGACCTCTCGTTTACAGCATTTGTGGCAGGCATTATGAGTAGGAGTTTACCGAGGGTACAAGCTTCGCTGAGAAGTAGTTTTTGGGCATTGTCTAAGGACTGGTAAAACTTGATCAAATCGTTAACGTCAAATCTTGTTGTGTTAAAACCCATGGCCTTGGCTATTTGTGACAGCAGCTGCAATTGTCCCTCTAATGTCTTGACCACAGCATCCATTTCCTCTTCGTTTGTCTCGGCAGCAACAGACTTCAACAGCAGCTCTTGAACATTAGCGTATATCTTAATGTCCTTCTGGTCAAATCTTGCTGCAATACATTGGGTAACAGTGTCTATTGTAGAAAAGTAGATATGCTTGTAATGCTCTTTAGGAGTCGAAGGAAAGTGATGTGACGATCTGTCTCCAATCTCATGTCCTGTTGGTGCTTTCCTTTTTCTAGGAAGCTTGGGCTCTTCGACTAATGGCATTTCAGAATTCTTGCGCTTTAAAATTCGCTCCCAAAATAGTCCAAATGAAGTGTCATTTCGATCTTTCAGCAAAGTTTCAATTACAGCTGTAGCCAATCGATTCCCCTGAGCTGCCGAGGTTGACGAATCTTGTAGGGAACGACTCAGATTATCGGTTTGCTTGAGGATTCTCTCGCCCAGGGAGCAGCCAAAGTAGAAAGGAAATGTTGTCAGCATGCCTTGTACGCCTCGGATACGTGCCTTCATTTCTGTATATATCTACGAGTTTTCATATTTCACGTACCGTGTCAAGACTGTCACTTACACATTTCACTGACTTTATGGAATCAGCGACAGCTATGTTTAGCGCATGTCCATAGCCGTGTGTATATAAGCATTTGCTATTCAGAGACTTTATTTGGGTGGCTACTCCAGTTTTCAACCCAGCCATGGTCGCAGCACCGTCGTAACACTGGCCACGGGCATGTTGGATGTTCAAGTGTATACGTAGCAGGGTATTCCTCAGTATTTCTACTATCTGGTCAGCAGTGGTTCTTTCCAGAGGGTACATTCCAATAAAGTCCTCGTGAATCAGAAAGCATTCGTCCACCCAACGAATACAAATGACCAACTGTTCCTTGTTTGACACATCTGCGGTTTCGTCAGCCATGATTGTAAAGAATGTCGCGGTCTGGATGTTTTCTGATATCTCCCTTAGTATACCTAGTGCTAGTGCTTCCAGCATCTCGTTCTAAATAACTGGAGATGTGTACTTGTCGTTTCCTCGCTTTAGCCACTCTAACAGCTCTGGAGTGTCTTGAGCATGTAAATGAAGTAATTGATAAAAGTTAGAGTTCTCTTCAGTCGAAGTTTCTTTATTCCAGTCGCCTCTCAAAGGCAAAGCTTGTCGTGCCAGATATCGGATGCTGGATAAGATAAGCAGTAACATATTTCTATTATTACACTTCTCTAATGAATGTTGATTAGAGACCGATATCGCCCATGGATGGACAACCACATATCTGCCTCCAGGTGTGACTCGCAAGTCTCGTGCTTTCGGAAGCCTTTTGCCGTGTCAGTCGCGTGCTTCCAATTTCTAAAACCCACATGCGTGAACGTACGATCGGCTTTTGAGGATGAGCGTAGATTGTTCTGTATGGACTTTTGGCACGTGTGACAAAATACCACATCGATCCTTTCCCTCGTCATAATGGAGCCACTTGAAGCGCTCAAACCATATTTTGGTTAAAACGACCTCTTTTTAGGATTCTTAACTCCAAATGACTGAGAGGGAAACTGAAAATTACTAGGCTGATTTGGTTGAGCCGGCACTGACACACATGTCATTCTTAATTCTGTATTCCAATCTTGCATTTGACACTTTCGACTACAACGCATTCTAAACTAAAATGCGTTTTTCCAAAACTCATAAAATCGAGCAAAACACAGACAGGGCTCGTAATTATGGAGTTTTCTCAGTGTAAACAATTGGATTTGTACGAAATTTGTTTTTTCTCGGTAAGATTCACATCTTTTATGAGGGATTTTGTAGAAAAATGAATAAAAATAAATATCGATTCTTAACCGAATAGTATAATTTAAAGAAAACCGTACTTGTAATGTTTGGAAATCGTTCGTACTAAAAAAAAGTTTCAAAAAACGATGTTGAAAAAGTGTAGTTAGTGCCGAGACCCCAAAACCCTCCCAACTACAACATGTTTTGAAAAAAAGCTCACTATTTTGTCGAGTAGATAGCCATTTTCACAAGCTCATATAAAGGTTCCAAAGTTTGGAACCTTTTTCTAAACTCATGAATATGTCGAGTAGATAGCCATTTTCACAAGCTCATATAAAGGTTCCAAAGTTTGGAACCTTTTTCTAAACTCATGAATATGTCGAGTAGATAGCCATTTTCACAAGATCATAAAAAGGTTCCAAAGTTTGGAACCTTTTTCTAAACTCATGAATATGTCGAGTAGATAGCCATTTTCACAAGCTCATAAAAAGGTCCAAAGTTTGGAACCTTTTTCTAAACTCATGAATATGTCGAGTGGATAGCCATTTTCACAAGCTCAGGAAAAAGTTCCGTATAAACTCGTATAGAGCAGTCACATTAAATATAATACAGCAAAAAAATACATCCAAAAATATTTGAAGTTATTTATTATTATTGCGTAAACATGATTATGTAGAGCAGTCTGTTTTGCCATATAATATACCGGCCGGCATTAAACGGGTAACTTGTTTGAGAAATATCTCTAGACTAACATTGATATAAGTATCACTATAAATATAATCTGAGTTGCGAAATATCTAGACAAATTCTCAAGAGTAAATTATTATTAAATTAGTTCATTATTAGTCAACATGAAAGAGTAACACAACGCCAGCTGTCGAGTGTAACAGTCGTCTTTAAAACAGCATTTGTACGTTCTTACGGCATTTCGTTCTCTTTGTTTGCCTCTAGATCTCTATTAGTTTCGTAGGTTTCTCCTCGATGTGGCTACATCTGTATAAAGACAGATCAAATTAAACTGTTTTTATAGCTCATATAAATATAAAGTGATTTGACAGATCAATGACCGACGGGCATTAAAGAATGTATAAACATGGGTAGCGTTCGTTACATATCGTTATATTGGAATCATCATGTTTTTTGAATTATACCTGGATATGTTAGTAACGGTTCTCACTGGAAGTAGTCCTCAATGCTGTTACCAAAACGGCAACATATATCAAATTGTACCAGATCTTCATAGCACAAACATGACTCACTGCATGTGTCTTTGTATGCCTAAGGATTAAAAGTTACTTGTCGTGATTGGCTGGATTGAATTTGAACCGGATACGGTTTTAGCATAATTAGCTAGTGCCCCGAGTTCACGTCATGTGTCCAGGTCACTGCTAGTCTCAAGCCAGAGTCGTTTGCCGTTAATTTTGCTCTTCGCCGTTTCTGTTTAGACTTTCAGCAGCATTGAGGACTACAGAACTTCCAGTGAGTACCGTTTACTAACATATATATCCAGGTGTCGGATTCATTGATGATTCCAATATAACGACATATCTTCAATAACTTTATACATGCATGTGTATATATTCAGTCTCGGATTTCTATGAGCATCAAAACATGATGATTCCAATATAACGATATGTAACGAACGCTACCCATGTTTATACATTCTTTAATGCCCGTCGGTCGTTGATCTGTCAAATCACTTTATATTTATATGAGCTATAAAAACAGTTTAATTTGATCTGTCTTTATACAGATGTAGCCACATCGAGGAGAAACCTACGAAACTAATAGAGATCTAGAGGCAAACAAAGAGAACGAAATGCCGTAAGAACGTACAAATGCTGTTTTAAAGACGACTGTTACACTCGACAGCTGGCGTTGTGTTACTCATTCATGTTGACTAATAATGAACTAATTTAATAATAATTTACTCTTGAGAATTTGTCTAGATATTTCGCAACTCAGATTATATTTATAGTGATACTTATATCAATGTTAGTCTAGAGATATTTCTCAAACAAGTTACCCGTTTAATGTCGGCCGGTATATTATATGGCAAAACAGACTGCTCTACATAATCATGTTTACGCAATAATAATAAATAACTTCAAATATTTTTGGATGTATTTTTTTGCTGTATTATATTTAATGTGACTGCTCTATACGAGTTTATACGGAACTTTTTCCTGAGCTTGTGAAAATGGCTATCCACTCGACATATTCATGAGTTTAGAAAAAGGTTCCAAACTTTGGAACCTTTTTATGAGCTTGTGAAAATGGATATCCACTCGAAATATTCATGAGTTTAGAAAAAGGTTCCAAACTTTGGAACCTTTTAATGAGCTTGTGAAAATGGCTATCTACTCGACATATTCATGAGTTTAGAAAAAGGTTCCAAACTTTGGAACCTTTTTATGATCTTGTGAAAATGGCTATCTACTCGACATATTCATGAGTTTAGAAAAAGGTTCCAAACTTTGGAACCTTTTCATGAGCTTGTGAAAATGGCTATACACTCGACATATTCATGAGTTTAGAAAAAGGTTCCAAACTTTGGAACCTTTTTATGAGCTGATGAAAATGGCTATCCACTCGGACGCTCTTTTTTGAGGGGACAAGTTTCCTCGTTTTGTGCGGAAGGCAAAATATTGATGTTGAATTTCATAGGCCATTACGGAAGCACTTCAACTGTCATTGCGGTTATAGCATTCTTGCAGGAACGGCTTTATTTTCAGTGAGAAATGTAGAACTCACACTGAATTTTACAACTTTGGAAAAACGCAATTTAGTTTAGAACGCGTTCTACAGGAACAGATTGTATGATTACAGGATCGTCTTCCGACTCTTTGGCTGGTTCTTCGATCCTTTCAGAACTACCAGGATTAGATTGTAACACCCAGGATGTGAGCGTTTTCTGTTTCTTTTTTGCAGGTGGTTTCGACATCGTACCGAACATTCAGGACTGTGAAGTCTAAACGACTGAATCTGAATTTTTAATCGGCTACTCGGCTATGTCGGGAAATCGATCAGTCTAGTCGTGTCTAGCCGGACCGTCTAAAACTGTCTCAAAGGCTTATCCGTCTTGTCGTTACTCTCGATCCCATGGTTACACTCACTACAACGTTTACATTCATTTGGGATGTAAAGGTTAGATGGATGGATAGATAGATAGATAGATAGATAGATAGATAGATAGATAGATAGATAGATAGATATAGATAGATAGATAGATAGATAGATAGATAGATAGATAGATAGATAGATAGATAGATAGATAGATAGATAGATAGATAGATAGATAGATAGATAGATAGATAGATAGATAGATAGATAGATAGATAGATAGATAGATAGATAGATAGATAGATAGATAGATAGATAGATAGATAGATAGATAGATAGATAGATAGATAGATAGATAGATAGATAGATAGATAGATAGATAGATAGATGGATGGATGGATGGATGGATGGATGGATGGATGGATGGATGGATGGATGGATGGATGGATGGATGGATGGATGGATGGATGGATGGATGGATGGATGGATGGATGGATGGATAGATGGATGGATGGATGGATGGATGGATGGATGGATGGATGGATGGATGGATGGATGGATGGATGGATGGATGGATGGATGGATGGATGGATGGATGGATGGATGGATGGATGGATGGATGGATGGATGGATGGATGGATGGATGGATGGATGGATGGATGGATGGATGGATGGATGGATGGATGGATGGATGGATGGATGGATGGATGGATGGATGGATGGATGGATGGATGGATGGATGGATGGATGGATGGATGGATGGATGGATGGATGGATGGATGGATGGATGGATGGATGGATGGATGGATGGATGGATGGACAGCCAAAATTATTGGGGGGGGGGGGGGGCGGGCTCCCTGGCCCCTCCCCCTGCTACGGGCCTGTGCAAAGATACGAAGATCCAGAGCAAGTACATCCACCATATTCAACACAGTCCATGATTATTACATTCGAAGTAGAACCTCCTTTTTAGAAGTAACCATTACTTAATTTAGCTTCTCTATATCGGCCGAGAACTTAACCCGGTCGAAAGTTTTCGGTCTCCATTTTGATAACCGCCAAGACTAAAACAAACACTTAATCCTTGCATTACTTTTATCTCGATAGAGATAGGTCTTCGGATTAAAGACATTTTTGATAAGCATTTAATAATAAAAACTAGCGATAAGAACGAACGACGTTTCGATGTCGAAATTGTTCTTAAAGTAAAGAATAGAGTCATCCTGCGGTACAATTCACCATGCAACTATCGTCGAATAATATGCTGCTTTTCCTCGGCATGGAAATACTTGTTATGCGACAAAAGTCGACGATGCCTTTTTGAAGCCTCTTGAACATGATTCAAGTTAAATATATTGTTTCAACTTGGATGTCTTTTTGAATACACCTATTCCAAATATCGTTGTCCGAAAGCAACAAGCTGACGACCGCAAAGGACTTTGGGAATCTCCTAATTTATTTATTTATCTGTGGTACTTGAGAAGTTATCCCTACGAGCGTTGAATAGCAATCATTTGGAACTATTCGGCCATTTGAAAATGCATGTTATCAAAATGTCTACGGATGAATTAATGAATAAGGAGAAAGTCCCAATGCCCTTTGCGGTCGTCAGCTTCTTGCTTGTTGCTTTTGGCGGAGACAACGATTTTTGGAATAGGTGTATATTACCCTCGACCTTTTAATGAACCGGACCTTTACGGTCAACCATTGATTACTTAATAGTGTAAACTAAAGCTACCGCTTTGGCGAAACCATATGCTTTCCAATGTTCTAACACCTATTTAACAATACAGCTCATCGTACGTACTTGTTGATTAGTATCATCAACGTTTACTCTTGCTCATTGCTTATGGCATACGCAATGAGTTGGTTGCTTCTACGAGTAACTAAAACTCCTCCCATCCTGAATATTGGTCGAACTACGTGTTCACACCTTTTCTCAACTTTACCATACTTCGTAATGTATTTTTACATAGCTGTACTAGAAACAACTTTTCCATACATCTATCTTAGTTTATAAGCAAATCTAATCTGATAACTTACACTTTTTATTAATAACTTATTTTAGTGTTTACTAGTTATAATCAGTTAAGGACGTCCGCGCGCATTGTTCACGCGCATCTTTTCTGCGCATAAAATCAAGGTTCGAATCATCTCGGTCCAATCCTCTTTCCTCACGTCCAAGATGGCAGCCAGTCACACATGTTACGTAGACGATTTTCATCGGCTAATATCTCGAGAACGATATCGGTGACCCCCAATTTTTATTTTGTGATTTTACAAAGAATCATAAAAGCTCCCCATGTACCAAATTTAAAGAAAAAAACATGGATAGATTTTGATAAAAACACGAATTTAGATGAAAACTTCAACCTACCTTCACGCGAAAGAGTCGTCGATGGCTACGTGGTGACTGTAAATGTGAGCCAAAAACAACAGGTTGTTTCTATATATTCACAAATATTTGTACATCATTTTATTCTATAAACTCTTAGATAGCCATTTGAAGAAAATTTTAGCAATCCGTTTAGTTTTTCTACAAAAAAATACCTGTCGTTCTCGACTTTCCGTGGATTTAACGCACGTAATTTTCGATCAGAAAAAGGGTATACTTTGAAGCAATCTGGCTCCATAGCGAAGTCGGTGACCCCCATTTTTTATTTGCTCATTTAGCTTCTATAAAATAATGATCTTATTTCACCATACGAAGTTTCAGAAAAAAACATGGTTAGTTTTTTTGCACGCGAACGTCCTTAACTCTACTACATAGCAATAGTAGTTCGAGTTAGTTTCACGTGCACACTGTGATTGACTGATCTAGCTCAATCATTCACGGTCAATCCCAGCATGCAATCGACTTCTATAAAGGTTGTTATACAGTAGAACTCACTACTCTCACTCAAAACCAGTTTAGACTCAGTATTCTCTTGATGTAAGCTACTGTTAAGAAGAAATTAAAGAAGAGACGAAAACCAAGACCTAACTTTTGTGTGTGACCGTCTTCCCCCCAAAGACGCCTTCACATACTGAAGAATATAATTAATGGTTGCAGACTTGAAACCTACGTAAAACCCACCAATACTGGTCTCATGCTACACTACCAAAGTCACGTCGACATGAAGTATAAACGCTCATTACTAATCACTATGCTCGACCGCGCACACCGACCGTCTCAAAGCTATGTTTATCCAATTAAAATGCCATCCTCATCTTGTCAACGACCCTCAAGATACGGGAAATCCCACCAGAATCATGTTGCCATACAAAGATCAGAAATCAGCTGATATCGTAAGAAAACAGCTAAAACACCTTGGAAATAGGATCCATGTGCTTAGCTAGTTTACGCTTAGCTATTATTTACTTAAGAACAATAGCCCAAGAACTAAGAACAAAAGTTATTGTATTTCTACTATTTATTATAAGGACACATTTGCATACGTCCACTTGAACTTGAAACTGATGATGTCATGTCAACATTGAAACGTCGTTCGTTCCTATCGCTAGTTTTTATTACTAAATAAGAGAAATTCTTACATATATTAATACCTCTAGAAACTAAATAAATATACATATAGACTGTACGTGTAGATATGAACAGAATATTGAGTGCTTTATAGTCGGCATAAAGAAGACCAGATTGGCCGCCATATTGAAATTCGTTCAGGCGAGCCGTCACACTGGTAGGTATGATTGTTTAGACACCCCCACCCTCCTGGATGCACAGAACCCATCCATTCAACATCGTTGTCATGTGGAAGTTGCAATATGTATTTTTTATTAAATAGGCATTTACAGAACTACGTGAATTTGTAAAAATACAGTGTTTAAATTTAAATTAAATTTCATCTCTAAAATACATTTCATCTCCATTCTATTTTGAATAGAAAAACGATTCCATGACGTCTGCAGCCGCATCAAATACTCCCCAGGGGTAGTGAACTGCATCGATTGTACCCCTCGCATATGAGTCTGAGAGCGGATACACATCTAATATTGGAATTCCAGCATTGCACATGGCTGATGTAGCGTACATGTTGTAAAGCCGGACTCTCTGTAAAAATATTATAACACGTAAATTATTAATATAGACGTTAGGTGAATGGACATGACAAGGGTATAGGTGGGTGGGCACATGGGTATAGGTGAATGGAAATGACATGGGTATAGGTGGGTGGGCACGTGGGTATAGGTGAATGGACATGACATGGGTATAGGTGGGTGGGCACATGGGTATAGGTGAATGGACATGACATGGGTATAGGTGAATGGACATATGGGTATGGGTAAATGGACATGACATGGGTATAGGTGGATGGATATATGGGTATAGGTGGATGGGTACATGGGTATAGGTGGATGGACATATGGGTATAAGTGGATGGGCACATGGGCATAGGTGGATGGGCACATGGGCATAGGTGGATGGACATATGGGTATAGGTGAATGGACATATGGGAATAGGTGGATGGGCACATGGGTATAGGTGGATGGGCACATGGGCATAGGTGGATGGACATAGGTGGATGGGCATGGGTATAGGTGGATGGACATATGGGTATAGGTGGATGGACATATGGGTATAGGTGGATGGGTACATGGGTATAGGTGAATGGACATATGGGTATAGGTGAATGGACATATGGGTATGGGTAAATGGACATGACATGGGTATAGGTGGATGGACATATGGGTATAGGTGGATGGGTACATGGGTATAGGTGGATGGACATATGGGTATAAGTGGATGGGCACATGGACATAGGTGGATGGGCACATGGGCATAGGTGGATGGACATATGGGAATAGGTGAATGGACATATGGGAATAGGTGGATGGGCACATGGGTATAGGTGGATGGGTACATGGGCATAGGTGGATGGACATAGGTGGATGGGCATGGGTATAGGTGGATGGACATATGGGTATAGGTGGATGGACATATGGGTATAGGTGGATGGGTACATGGGTATAGGTGAATGGACATATGGGTATAGGTGGATGGGCACATGGGTATAGGTGGATGGGCACATGGGTATAGGTGAATGGACATGTGGGTATAGGTGGTTGGATATATGGATTTAGGTGGATGGGCACATGGGTATAGGTGGATGGACATATGGGTATAGGTGGATGGACATATCGGTATAGGTTGATGGACATATGGGTATAGGTGGATGGGCACATGGGTATAGGTGAATGGACATGTGGGTATAGGTGGTTGGATATATGGATTTAGGTGGATGGGCACATGGGTATAGGTGGATGGACATATGGGTATAGGTGGATGGGCACATGGGTATAGGTGGATGGGCACATGGGTATAGGTGAATGGACATGTGGGTATAGGTGGTTGGATATATGGATTTAGGTGGATGGGCACATGGGTATAGGTGGATGGACATATGGGTATAGGTGGATGGGCACATGGGTATAGGTGGATGGGCACATGGGCATAGGTGGATGGACATATGGGTATAGGTGAATGGACATATGGGAATAGGTGGATGGGCACATGGGTATAGGTGGATGGGCACATGGGCATAGGTGGATGGACATAGGTGGATGGGCATGGGTATAGGTGGATGGACATATGGGTATAGGTGGATGGACATATGGGTATAGGTGGATGGGTACATGGGTATAGGTGAATGGACATATGGGTATAGGTGGATGGGTATATGGGTATAGGTGGATGGGCACATGGGCATAGGTGAATGGGTACATGGGTATAGGTGAATGGATATATGGATTTAGGTGGATGGGCACATGGGTATAGGTGGATGGACATATGGGTATAGGTGGATGGACATATCGGTATAGGTGGATGGACATATGGGTATAGGTGGATGGGCACATGGGTATAGGTGGATGGGTACATGGGTATAGGTGGATGGACATATGGGTATAGGTAGATGGACATATGGGTATAGGTGGATGGGCACATGGGTATAGGTGGATGGGTACATGGGTATAGGTGGATGGGCATATGGGTATAGGTGGATGGGCATATGGGTATAGGTGGATGGACATATGGACATATGGGTATAGGTGGATGGGTACATGGGTATAGGTGGATGGGCATATGGGTATAGGTGGATGGGCATATGGGTATAGGTGGATGGACACATGGGTATAGGTGGATGGACATATGGGTATAGGTGGATGGGTACATGGGTATAGGTGGATGGGCATATGGGTATAGGTGGATGGACATATGGGTATAGGTGGATGGACATATGGGTATAGGTGGATGGGTACATGGGTATAGGTGGATGGGCATATGGGTATAGGTGGATGGGCATATGGGTATAGGTGGATGGACATATGGGTATAGGTGGATGGACATATGGGTATTGGCGGATGGGCACATGAGTATAGGTGGGTGGACATATAATAATAAACTTTATTTTACGAGGGAATACATATTACAGCTTCAGCTGAAAAACTTATGGCCCTCCTAATCTAAAAAATATATATAATCTTAAAAAATATAAATATATATTCTAATATATATCCTAATCCAAACCTAATAGTAATACTAATATGGGCATAGGTGAATGGACACGTGGATAGGTGGATAAATGGGCACATGGATACGTATAGGTGGATGGACACATGGGTATAGGTAGATGGGCACATGGGTATAGTTGAATGGACACGTATCTGAACCACCATTTAGGAGGCCTACCAGCTGTACTTATGGCTAGCTCTTCAATATCCTTTCTAATACTAAATTTGCTAGTAAAGCACTAACTGGTGAACCCATGGGGCAGCCGAAGATTTGTTGAAAACAGAAAATACTCAGTTATTTGCAAACCTTGCCTTTTTATTACTGCAGTATAAAGGAGGAATCATAACCCACCTGATTAGTTTGAAATCTTATACTGGTTAAATGGAAGTACTTGTATGGTATTTTCTCTCTCTGTATAGCTGTGCTTGTTTTCCATATGATATGTGGTTTGGTCATCTCCTTCACTGGAATCAATACTTTGATGATGTCATGCATAAGTCTTTTGAAGGTTGTAAAATTTAAGGAAATAGTATAATGCACGCCTAAGTTGACCATCAATGCACTGTCTTCGTTAGTCATATTTGGATGGTTTAGGATTTCCTTGTATTGGTTCAATAGAATAGTCGAATTGAAATCGTTCTTGTCAAATTTTGTTTTAGCGCCATCTTTAACCTGAAAAATATAAACAATCTTGAAAATAACCTCGTTTGCTCGGTCTGTACAGAGAAATTACAATACACGCCATCAGTGTCATACCTTGTTTCAATACTGCATTTCTGCGGGCGCGTCTTGCGAGACGCACACAGGGATCCCAACATAATGCGTATTGCACGCACGCAATCTACCACAGGAAACCAATTGTTTAAAAAAAGACGCGCGCATATAAATATATATTTGTATTAATTATAAGTAGCCTCAGAAGCAATGGTTGCATCTGTGATTGAGACCAGCAATATTATGGACACACGTACAATTCTCGTTATTTATGTAATACAAACAGCTCGGGTGTGTAATTGTGCGACCGTCATAATAAAATCAGCGAGAAAACCATGAAATAACCAAGTAATAACAAACGTACTTCGTAAATCCAGTTGTAGCTTGCTTTGCATTGCTTGAAAATCCGCCTACAAATCGGTCGATGACTTATTAAACTGTGAAACCTTGTATTGATTGAATCTCCAAGTATCCATAGAATACCAGACATCGGTGCCTTATGTCTCATCTCGTAGAATCCTTAACAAAACAAAATACACAAAAAACTGTAGAACAACCTGGATGTACAATAGTATATAAATATAGAGACGGAAAATCTCATTAACTTTTCAGTTAGGAAAATATCATTGCTAGCGAAGAATATGCTAGCAAAAGTGGACCTAGCAAATCGTAATAGGAAAGACCGCGTACAGCACTAGTGAAACAGCTAGATAGAAAGTGCTATAAAGATACAAGGCTCAAAGGAAGCAGAAAGAGAAACGATATCGGACCCCGATGGCATTAATCGAACCAACCACCCTCAGAACTGATCGTCACAATGTCGCGCCGTTCGCTTGCCGTCACGTTTACAAATGTATAAATAAATGAATAAATAAATAAATGAATGAATGAATGAATGAATGAATGAATGAATGAATGACAATACAATACAATACAATAGTTTATTTCGACACGTGTCGTCCAAGAGCGCGAAGCTCGTTCAAAATACGAACGTGCAATATAAATAATCTAATTAAATAAATAATAAAGTTAAAGTTAAGAATTTTAAAAGTACTAAGGACTAACTATGGTAGATACTCTATTTCAGAATGAATGAATGAATGAATGAATGAACACGCTGGGCACATAAGAACCCAAAAATAGCGACTTTTGTATAACTACTACAGTTTTAATCCAATCAATATGAAACTTAGCAACATAACAGTACACGTGAAGACGACAAATCGTTTGTTTTTTTATTTTTGTGTTATTTGGCGGGAAAATGACGTCACGGACATTCCACCAAATTGTTTTTTTGTTTTTTGATTTTGTTGTTATTTGGCGGGGAAATGACGTCACGAACATGCCATCAAATTGTGAAATTCATAAATACACTAGTTTGATCAAGGTAATCGAAAGAACACATAAAATTAGGGATATAGCTGAAAAAATATCTCAGATATCGTTATTCAATCCAAAGATATGATTTTTTGAAATTTGAAAATCCGCCATTTTGTTACTAAAAATAGCACAAAATGGCGGAAAATTCAAATTTCAAAAACTCATATCTTTGGATTGAATAACGATATCTGAGATATTTTTACTGCTATATCCCTAATTTTATGTGTTATTTCGATTGCCTTGATCAAACTAGTGTATTTATGAATTTCACAATTTGGTGGCATGTTCGTGACGTCATTTCCCCGCCAAATAACAACAAAATCAAAAAACAAAAAAAACAAACGATTTTTCGTCTTGACATGTACTGTTAAGTTGCTAAGTTTCATATTGATTGCATTAAAATTGTAGTAGTTATGCATAAGTCGCTATTTTTGGGTTCTTATGTGCCCAGCGTGGAATGAATGAATGAACGAATGAATGAATGAATGAATGAATGAATGAATGAATGAATGAATGAATGAATGAATGAATGAATGAATGAATGAATGAATGAATGAATGAATGAATGAATGAATAAATAAATAAATAAACAAATAAATACTACTTTTATTGGGTAATAACTAGAATTACAAAGTGATTTTCATCTAGGCATGGATAGTCTTTATAAAGTCTTTGTTTGAAATGGCAAAGAAAAACGCAAATTCAAAGCGGCAAACATCGCGTCCCTGATGCGAGTAAAGAATAGAAAGCCGATAAAAGTGTTAGTAAAACAATGACCACTGGCTCCCACAGGCCACGTTTTTCTCTCAAAAGATCTCAAGATTTGAAGCAAAACAAAACTGTTTCACGCAATTTGTATTGCCCTTCTTATTGAACATCAATGAATGTACCTTCTATGCATGTTTCCTACGGAACTGAAGGACTATGTTTGCAGTGATATCAAGTTTTTCAGGCCACTTGTTCTTCTCAGATCTTCTAACCATAACATACATCGTAAACATATCTTTCGGTGAAAATGAAGAAAATAAAATTCATTTATCGATTTTAAGATAGCCATGTGCTTTCGGTTATGGATATCAAACATGCATGCGCTTTTCGCTTTTTAAAAATAAAACATCAAAACCACACAAGTATATTAAACTCATGTTTTGGGAAAAATAACTACACTCAGACGCTACAAGAAGAAATTAAGCCGTCTCTTGCAACCAGCACTTGTCAAGTCTGACGGCCAGCTTAGTTTTTGCGCCAAATGCGCCACCGGGACTACGTCACGAAAAAAACTCCTTATAAAAACATTGTCAGATACGTGGTCGAAACTTCCAATCTACAAATACATGACTCCCGCGTATTCGAAAAGCAAAAACTGCATGTTTAATGTTACTCAATACATGCCATCGCCAGAAATTTGGAATCGACATGCGCAGTTGAACGCGACACTTAGAAAAAATTGACCTCGATTACATTACAATAAATGTATGGAGTCAAAATACTTATATCTCAATATTCCCCTTTAAAATAAATAACATTTACTTTGCCTCCATTTTAATAAATAGTTCTTTAGTTTAACAGTAATTTCAACATCTACCTCCAATACTCGCTCGGTTTACGTTTCTTCAATCGTCAATTATAAGTACCCCATTATAGAGAAACATATGGCGGATGCCTCAACTACAAAGAGTTCTGGCCCCTGGTGTTTGCCTGTCCTTGCATGATACACTTACTTTGCCTCTGGTTCGAAAGACGAAGAACTAACTTAGAATTTCAGCTGGTTTCCAATAGATCCTACAACAATTTCGAACGGTTTTGGATATGTAGTTTGTGCAATATCAAGGCTCGGTGCCATGCTTATATTGGAATCCATTATGGCCGATAAGCTCTAAAAAAGCCTTTTTCTGTGCCATTTCTTGCTTCCACGTCGATCGACGCCATGTTTACATATATTTCAGTCAGGCGTTCCTTTTTTGCACGAAAATAGACTAGAAACTAGCTGAAATCCTCCGCGCGCTCCTATGTTTTGAAATTTTCGCGCGAAAAAGCTAGATATTCCAAGCTTTACACTACATGTTTTATTATGTCTTCTTTACAAAAAGCGTGTACTTTTCCTTACCGAAAGTCTAAATTCAAGTATTAGCTTAAGGGAACAACACAAGAACGAAGAATGAAGTAGTTTTTTGGCTTCAAATAAAGTTATTTTTTCTTAAGTCAAATCGTCATCGATCAGAAATATCTTATATTTATTTTTTGAATCCTGTTATTACAGGCAAATCATTTCAGTTATATATACCGTGGTAGCATAACGCATTGCCTTTACGACCAATCAGATACGCTATAAGACAATACTTTTGATTGGCAGCCAATTCGTTATGGTTGAATGCAAGTTATTTATCACATTAAGCTCCACCCACTTTGATTCGAAATTTCTGGCGATGATGGATCCAGAGAAATACAGGTAGACGATATTAGGTTTGTTCTCAATGGACTTTGGAACACCAAACTCCTCCTATTCGTGCATAAATATATTTGCCTAATTCTAATAAATCTTCTGGAGTTGTTCAACAATATTTGCCGAATTAGGTTTCTATGCGTCAAATCGAGCCTAATTATATCTACTGTATAGGTACCTTTTATGAACGGTTTCCATTGACCGTCAATCCACTGTCCATAACCATCCCACAAATATGAACATTTTGGCACGTGTTTTCCACACAACGGAATCCCGTGATATAATTTGCATATCCCTCTGCTATACGCCTTGCAGTATTTGAAAAAGCCTACGAAATAAAGAATATCAAGAAAACACCCAAAACCGAAGAATAACAGATACTGCAACAATCTGTAACAATTGATTTTAAACAAAGACATTTGATATAAAGTAAATCAGGTAGATACCAAGCAGTGAGTCATTGTAAATCAGGTAGATACCAAGCAGTGAGTCATTGTAAATCAGGTAGATGATACCAAGCAGTGAGTCATTGTAAATCAGGTAGATACCAAGCAGTGAGTCATTGTAAATCAGGTAGATACCAAGCAGTGAGTCATTGTAAATCAGGTAGATACCAAGCAGTGAGTCATTGTAAATCAGGTAGATACCAAGCAGTGAGTCATTGTAAATCAGGTAGATACCAAGCAGTGAGTCATTGTAAATCAGGTAGATACCAAGCAGTGAGTCATTGTAAATCAGGTAGATACCAAGCAGTGAGTCATTGTAAATCAGGTAGATACCAAGCAGTGAGTCATTGTAAATCAGGTAGATACCAAGCAGTGAGTCATTGTAAATCAGGTAGATACCAAGCAGTGAGTCATTGTAAATCAGGTAGATACCAAGCAGTGAGTCATTGTAAATCAGGTAGATACCAAGCAGTGAGTCATTGTAAATCAGGTAGATACCAAGCAGTGAGTCATTGTAAAAGATAGATACCAAGCAGTGAGTCATTGTAAATCAGGTAGATACCAAGCAGTGAGTCATTGTAAATCAGGTAGATACCAAGCAGTGAGTCATTGTAAATCAGGTAGATACCAAGCAGTGAGTCAAAAAACATGACAAACCATTTCCAAGGCTGCCAAGTGACCATTAATTACCGTTTTGGTAATTAAAACAACGTTTTGAACTTTGAAAACTGAACTTTGCTAAGCTCCTAAAGCTGAATTGACCAAACTTTGTCAAATTTAACTGACTTTGAAAACTTGCCGTTTGATCACATGATTTTTCAGATCACATGTTGTAAGAAAACCAATCATGTACGCGTGACACAATAAAAGTAATTTCGTTACAAACTGGCGTTTCATATTTCTCAGGTAGTTGTATAAACATATAATAGCATGTTTTGTACGTGAAACCATGCTATTACCTATACTTATTTGCGGTTCATTACCTTGATTATTTACGGTTCATTACATTGGTTACTTTGCAATTCATTACCTTGGTTATTTGCGGTTCATTACCTTGGTTATTTGCGGTTCATTACCTTGGTTATTTGCGGTTCATTACCTTGGTTATTTGCGGTTCATTACCTTGGTTATTTGCGGTTCATTACCTTGGTTATTTAAGGTTCATTACATTGGTTATTTGCGATTCATTACCTTGGTTATTTGCGGTTCATTACCTTGATTATTTGCGGTTCATTACATTGGTTACTTGCAGTTCATTACCTTGGTTATTTACACTTCATTACCTTGGTTATTTGCGGTTCATTGCCTTGGTTATTTGCGGTTCATTACATTGGTTATTTGCGGTTCATTGCCTTGGTTATTTACGGTTCATTGCCTTGGTTATTTGCAGTTCATTACCTTGGTTATTTACACTTCATTACCTTGATTATTTACACTTCATTACCTTGGTTATTTACACTTCATTACCTTGGTTATTTGCGGTTCATTACCTTGGTTATTTGCGGTTCATTACCTTGGTATTTGCGGTTCATTACCTTGGTTATTTGCGGTTCATTACCTTGGTTATTTGCACTTCATTACCTTGGTTATTTATTTGCGGTTCATTACCTTGGTTATTTGCGGTTCATTACCTTGGTTATTTGCGGTTCATTACCTTGGTTATTTGCGGTTCATTACCTTGGTTATTGCGGTTCATTACCTTGGTTATTTGCGGTTCATTACCTTGGTTATTTACGGTTCATTACCTTGGTTATTTACGGTTCATTACCTTGGTTATTTGCGGTTCATTACCTTGGTTATTTGCGGTTCATTGCCTTGGTTATTTGCGGTTCATTACCTTGGTTATTTGCGGTTCATTACCTTGGTTATTTGCGGTTTTTTACCTTGGGTTATTTGCGGTTCATTACCTTGGTTATTTACACTTCATTACCTTGGTTATTTGCGGTTCATTGCCTTGGTTATTTGCGGTTCATTACATTGGTTATTTGCGGTTCATTGCCTTGGTTATTTACGGTTCATTGCCTTGGTTATTTGCAGTTCATTACCTTGGTTATTTACGGTTCATTACCTTGATTATTTACACTTCATTACCTTGGTTATTTACACTTCATTACCTTGGTTATTTGCGGTTCATTACCTTGGTTATTTACGGTTCATTACCATGGTTATTTGCGGTTCATTGCCTTGGTTATTTGCGGTTCATTACCTTGGTTATTTACACTTCATTGCCTTGGTTATTTTCGGTTCATTACCTTGGTTATTTGCGGTTCATTACCTTGGTTATTTACACTTCATTACCTTGGTTATTTGCGGTTCATTACCTTGGTTAATTGCGGTTCATTACCTTGGTTATTTGCGGTTCATTACATTGGTTATTTACGGTTCATTACCATGGTTATTTGCGGTTCATTGCCTTGGTTATTTGCGGTTCATTACCTTGGTTATTTGCGGTTCATTACCTTGGTTATTTGCGGTTCATTGCCTTGGTTATTTGCGGTTTTTTACCTTCAGTCGGTTATTTGCGGTTCATTACCTTGGTTATTGGCGGTTCATTACCTTGGTTATTTGCGGTTCATTACCTTGGTTATTTATTGGGTCAGTTATCTCGCCAATATGAAAAAGTGTTTCATTTTTTCCACCTAGCGGCTTGGTGATGTAATCATCGCCGATGTACCCAAGAACGCCATCTTTTTGATATTTTCCTTGCACGTTACCTAAGTATATTTATGATAAATAATGATTTTCAAATTATTTACATTTATTGTTTACTTATTATTAACTTTATTTTGAAGTTGGTATAGGATAGCATATATATATATGTAGTGTGAGTAGCATAGGATGTACGATTCAATCCCTAGTAGGAGGAAGGAGGTGGATATGTTAATGAGGTGTGAGTAGCATAGGATGTACGATTCAACCCCTAGTAGGAGGAAGGAGGTGGATATGTTAATGAGGCGGTGTGAGTAGCATAGGATGTAGTCAGTAGTATAGGATGTACGATTCAACCCCTAGTAGGAGGAAGGAGGTGGATATGTTAATGAGGTGTGAGTAGTATAGGATGTACGATTCAACCACTAGTAGGAGGAAGGAGGTGGATATGTTAATGAGGCGGTGTGAGTAGCATAGGATGTAGTCAGTAGTATAGGATGTACGATTCAACCCCTAGTAGGAGGAAGGAGGTGGATATGTTAATGAGGTGTGAGTAGCATAGGATGTACGATTCAACCCCTAGTAGGAGGAAGGAGGTGGATATGCTAATCAGGTGTGAGTAGCATAGGATGTACGATTCAATCCCTAGTAGGAGGAAGGAGGTGGATATGTTAATGAGGTGTCAGTAGTATAGGATGCACGATTCAACCCCTAGTAGGAGGAAGGAGGTGGATATGCTAATCAGGTGTGAGTAGTATAGGATGTACGATTCAACCCCTAGTAGGAGGAAGGAGGTGGATATGTTAATGAGGTGTGAGTAGTATAGGATGTACGATTCAACCCCTAGTAGGAGGAAGGAGGTGGATATGCTAATCAGGTGTGAGTAGTATAGGATGTACGATTCAACCCCCAGTAGGAGGAAGGAGGTGGATATGTTAATGAGGTGTGAGTAGTATAGGATGCACGATTCAACCCCTAGTAGGAGGAAGGAGGTGGATATGCTAATCAGGTGTGAGTAGTATAGGATGTACGATTCAATCCCTAGTAGGAGGACTTCAGGAGGTGGATATGTTAATGAGGTGCGAGTAGCATAGGATGTACGATTCAACCCCTAGTAGGAGGAAGGAGGTGGATATGTTAATGAGGTGCGAGTAGTATAGGATGCACGATTCAATCCCTAGTAGGAGGAAGGAGGTGGATTTGTTAATGAGGTGTGAGTAGCAAAGGATGTACGATTCAACCCCTAGTAGGAGGAAGGAGGTGGATATGTTAATGAGGTGTGAGTAGCAAAGGATGTACGATTCAACCCCTAGTAGGAGGAAGGAGGTGGATATGTTAATGAGGTGCGAGTAGTATAGGATGTACGATTCAATCCCTAGTAGGAGGAAGGAGGTGGATTTGTTAATGAGGTGTGAGTAGCAAAGGATGTACGATTCAACCCCTAGTAGGAGGAAGGAGGTGGATATGTTAATGAGGTGTGAGTAGCAAAGGATGTACGATTCAACCCCTAGTAGGAGGAAGGAGGTGGATATGTTAATGAGGTGCGAGTAGTATAGGATGTACGATTCAATCCCTAGTAGGAGGAAGGAGGTGGATTTGTTAATGAGGTGTGAGTAGCAAAGGATGTACGATTCAACCCCTAGTAGGAGGAAGGAGGTGGATATGCTAATCAGGTGTCAGTAGTATAGGATGTACGATTCAACCCCTAGTAGGAGGAAGGAGGTGGATATGTTAATGAGGTGTGAGTAGCATAGGATGTACGATTCAACCCCTAGTAGGAGGAAGGAGGTGGATATGTTAATGAGGTGTCAGTAGTATAGGATGTACGATTCAACCCCTAGTAGGAGGAAGGAGGTGGATATGCTAATCAGGTGTGAGTAGTTTAGGATGTACGATTCAACCCCTAGTAGGAGGAAGGAGGTGGATATGTTAATGAGGTGTGAGTAGTATAGGATGTACGATTCAACCCCTAGTAGGAGGAAGGAGGTGGATATGCTAATGAGGTGTCAGTAGTATAGGATGTACGATTCAACCCCTAGTAGGAGGAAGGAGGTGGATATGTTAATGAGGTGTGTGTAACATGTTGAGTTGTAATACAATTATCAGTTTGGAAACCAAAGCTGCATAATGCTGTGCCGATTGTCTAAATGTACTTAGAATTTTAGCATTAAATTTTTCCATATTATCTGAATAATATGGAAGCAAGGCACAGAATAGGTGTCAGCCATCAATAGTGTTGCTAGGTCGGCTAACTGGTTTTTAGCCACGAATCCCGAACCCATATTTCTCAAATTCAGTCAAACGTACATTCACTTCGCCACCGGGAATGGAGCTACTACGGTCCATTGCAGCTCAGATGTGAGATCTTTCTTCTGGTTTGTTTTAAGGTGGCTCCATATATAAGGGCTTTTATACCAAATGTATAAAGCGTCTTATATAGATAATACAGATGTATAATTTGACACCCGTTCAGCCAACCATATGACAGATCATGAGTTGGGAAATTGTTTTATATGAAAATGATCACTCGAAAGGTTACCATAGCAACGCCATGCCA
This sequence comes from Actinostola sp. cb2023, assembly GCA_033675265.1. Classification (NCBI taxonomy): domain Eukaryota; kingdom Metazoa; phylum Cnidaria; class Anthozoa; order Actiniaria; family Actinostolidae; genus Actinostola; species Actinostola sp. cb2023. The sequence goes on along the minus strand of JAUJYZ010001213.1, from coordinate 121,435 downwards.
GCTTTAACAAAGGTCATTTTTCTCATAGAATCAATAAAAACGCACGCCTTACACGGTGAATCTTTTTAATACTTTTCATTAGGAAAATTCTACACTTCACCTTTCATTTGACAAAGAACTGAAACATTGCAAAATATCGATTTTGCAAAATAAAGAAAAATCTGTAGTACCAATTTTTTTCATATTATGTTTTTTTAAATTACTGTAGCTTTATATTACAAACAAAGTGTAAAATTATGAAAAGATTTAACCGTGTAGTTTTGGAGTTTCTTTTCAAAAAAGATCGCCCGCGCATGACGTCATCAAAATTAAAATTACTCAAGTTACATTATTGCGCATGCTCATGGTCTTAAACTATATGGAGCCACCTTAAACTCTGCTTAAAATTCACGAAGAATGCTGCTCAATTCTGTATTAAATGCTTACTTTCAATTCGTCTCGGCGCACCAGTCACTGAATTTTTTCATTCTCCACAAATTTTGTTTCCTCGTGTTTTGGGACATGAATTCTTCTTTGAGTTTCTGTAAGTCCTCTTCATCTAGCTGAGAAGACTGTGTATTATTTGCTTCTTCGTTAGGTTTTTCAGTCATTTTGTCGTTATAAAGCACAAAAACAATAGCCGACTCTCGAGTCAAAGTGCTGCCAGCCAAGAAATAACGGCGAGGACAGTTGAATGGTTTGCAGTTCTGATTGGCTGGCTGAGTTATTTTGTGATTTTTGATTGGCTTAGAGCAGTAGTCTAAAATACATTTTAGCCCGCTGATTTCGCCATTTTAGACCGCAAAATACGCCACAATGCCCGATGAAATGATTATATATAAAACATTAGTGCTGTATAAGTGATGCAGCACTAATGTTTTATTCATTAGGTCTGTATCATTGACACAGACACTGATGTTTTATTCATAAGTGTCTGTATCGGGGTATACAGATCCATGCATGTGACCGATTCAACCAACCTCGGGTTGGATCAATTGCTCATGAATTATTAATGAGGTTTAGAATAACATATATATCTACAATTGTAGATTATTTCTATCAATTATATAATAAAACTAAGATTATCCAAACATCATTTTAAAGGTCTTGACGCTTCCTCAACGACAAAGATCTTTACAATGGGTCTATATATGTTAGCAGCTGCAGGATTGTCAAGAGGGTGGTTCAGATGAAACTGCGTTGGGAGAGCAAAACAGAATATGGGCATAAAGACAGACTGTGTAGATTGTAACCTACACATTGGATCGGCTCTTGGCTATAATTATTTTCATTGATCGAATCATAGAAGGCTATACTGAAGATCACTCACCAATTTGAAACCAATTATGTGGTGGATCTCTGTAGCCGTCACACAGCGTGAAGTCGAGGTATATTTCTGTTTTGTAGGTACCAGGCTCTGTTATAAGCATCAGCACCTCGTACAAACCGTTTTGATGATCAATTACTGCAGGCGCGAGGGAAGCAGGACCTTGTTTTATATACACTCGCCATGAATCACCACCACTTGTTTTTAACTGTCGTTCATGGTTGACTGATTGGATCCACAATCGACTGAAATGTCCTGAAAACCCATTATTATAACATTAATGTGATCTTTTGAGGGCATAATGGTTTATTTATGCCCGAGCGCGATATCATTTATATTTACTAAGCCCTAAATTATCAAGGATTTAGTTCAAAGAAAGTCTAAATCTATCGAGAAGTGACTCAACTCAACTTCACCTTCGGCTATCTTGTTTTAATTTTGAAGCAGCTAGCTAATTTACATTTTGACGCAGAAATATGACGTCACGTAAACCTGCGGCAAATTCAGACAATTTGCATAAACCATCATTCGCGCGCATGTTATATTGATGTCACTTGCGGGCATAAATATCCTATAATGCCGTCGGTCCTCCTGACTTTACAAATGGTTTTCTTAGAATCTACAGAGAAATTGTGAGTGATTTATGCCCTCTAAATCCTTGATGATTTAGGGCTTAGGTAATATATAAATGTGTATTTTTATGGAATTAAAACTAATGAAAGTAACTGGTTTAAATCTTATTTGAATAATGGTGTTTCATCTAACTTGGAAACAACCCACACTGGAGTTCCGCAGGGGTCAATATTAGGTCCTATACTGTTTTTAATTTGTATAAATGACCTTGTTAAAGCTTCTAATTATTTTTCAATAAGGCTTTTTTTGCAGATGACACCTCCTTGACTGCCTCTGGAAACGATCTATCCAAACAGTTTTATTACGAACGCGCGTATTGAGCGCCAAAAAACAATAGGCTGGAAAATACGTTTTGTACAAAGCAAAAACAGCTTTAGCAAAGAGTTTAACTGAGTTATTTATGATGGTTTTTGACCGGTAAAAGTGAAATTAGAGTGTTAGTGAAAATTTGATTTGCAAACTGTCCACATGGGCTAGATCTGTATATTTACTATTGTTGCTGATGTTTTCCCCTGAATTACCTACGAAAAGCAGGAAAATGACTTTGTACAACGCTAAAACAGCTTTAGGCAGACAATTTACTTTGTTTTTAATAGCTTGTGCTTGGTTAAAAAAAAATATCGAAACTAGTCAAACTGTCCAAAAGGGCTGGTTTTTGGCGCTTTTGGCGGATATTACGTGATGTTGAAATAAATATCCTCTTAACCTTAAGAAAAAAAAAACCACAACTACTTAGTTTTTCAACCCCGTCAAAAGATCAATTTCAATTTGTATCAACCAGTTCTTAGAGCAATCCTCCTGCATTAAATATCTTGGTGTTTTTTTTGACCAACATTTATAATCATATTGACAACATTAGCAATAAAATTAGTAAAAATATCAACATAATATCCAAGTTAAGGAATTTTCTCGACCATTCGCTTATTTTAATAAAAAAAAGTTTACTAAAAAAAGGTTTAATATTCTATAAAAAAGGTTTAATATTCACCGTCTATCTATCTATCTATCTGTCTGTCTGTCTGTCTGTCTGTCTGTCTGTCTGTCTGTCTGTCTGTCTGTCTGTCTGTCTGTCTGTCTGTCTGTCTGTCTGTCTGTCTGTCTGTCTGTCTGTCTGTCTGTCTGTCTGTCTGTCTGTCTGTCTGTCTGTCTGTCTCTGTCTGTCTGTCTGTCTGTCTGTCTGTCTGTCTGTCTGTCTGTCTGTCTGTCTGTCTGTCTGTCTGTCTGTCTGTCTGTCTGTCTGTCTGTCTGTCTGTCTGTCTGTCTGTCTGTCTGTCTGTCTGTCTGTCTGTCTGTCTGTCTGTCTGTCTGTCTGTCTGTCTGTCTGTCTGTCTGTCTGTCTGTCTGTCTGTCTGTCTGTCTGTCTGTCTGTCTGTCTGTCTGTCTGTCTGTCTGTCTGTCTGTCTGTCTGTCTGTCTGTCTGTCTGTCTGATCGATCGATCTGTCTGTCGATCGTCTCGTCTGTCTGTCTGTGTCTGTCTGTCTGTCTGTCTGTCTTATCTAACCGTTATAGGAAAAAAAAAATTGGGAATAATATTCCATTGTCAATCAGAAAAATATCTAATAAATTACAATTTAAAAAAGCTACTAAAATTATTATATTAATCAATGCTAATGAGTTTATTGCAATCTTTACGCTGTTATTTATACACTTTTGTCACTACTCTTATCTCTTTATGGTGCTTATAAGTTTATACTTTTAACTAAATTAATCATATAAGGGCATATAATTAGTACTATGCTATATCTTTGCCCTCAGTGGTAATCTTGTATCTATCAATTCATCATATAAGGGCATATAATTAGTACTATGCTATATCTTTGCCCTCAGTGGTAATCTTGTATCTATCAATTCATCATATAAGGGCATATAATTAGTACTATGCTATATCTTTGCCCTCAGTTGTAATCTTGTATCTATCAATTCATCATATAAGGGCATATAATTAGTACTATGCTATATCTTTGCCCTCAGTGGTAATCTTGTATCTAACAATTCACCATATAAGGGCATATATATAATGTACTATGCTATATCTTTGCCCTCAGTTGTAATCTTGTATCTATCAATTCATCATATAAGGGCATATAATTAGTACTATGCTATATCTTTGCCCTCAGTGGTAATCTTGTATCTATCAATTCACCATATAAGGGCATATAATTAGTACTATGCTATATCTTTGCCCTCAGTTGTAATCTTGTATCTATCAATTCATCATATAAGGGCATATAATTAGTACTATGCTATATCTTTGCCCTCAGTTGTAATCTTGTATCTATCAATTCATCATATAAGGGCATATAATTAGTACTATGCTATATCTTTGCCCTCAGTGGTAATCTTGTATCTATCAATTCACCATATAAGGGCATATAATTAGTACTATGCTATATCTTTGCCCTCAGTTGTAATCTTGTATCTATCAATTCATCATGTAAACTTTTGCTATTGTATGGAGAGAAATAATCTGATTCAATTCAATTTGACAAGTACAACCTATGCTTACTACGTTGCTAAGTGACCAATAAGATTTAGCAAAACTTTAGCATAACGAGTACACATCGCCTTCATTTGTGCTATGATAACATTCTATAAAAGGTGAATTTCTCGTCTTACAATAACCATTATGATATATCAGTTGATGATGATGATGATTATTTGTTTATTTTCATACATTTTATTAACATTGTAAAAAGCATTGAGAGTTCTGTTAATGCGTTTTTAAGAACTTATTATTATTATATTATTATTATCATTATTATTATTATACATATTTTGGTTGTTTCACGGATATAATGCGAGCACTAATTAATCTTAGAGAATAAATATAAGAATGACAGCGAAAACTGATATTAGTAATACAATCAGTTTTTTACTACCATAAATCGTTCTCAGTTCAGTTCAGTTCTTACACGAACCTAGTGAATTATAATCAAGATTTACTCTGATACAGTCATTTTAACCTGAGTATCCGGCCTTCAAAAAGGAAAAAAAGCATGATACTCAGGTTACAGTGTGAGAAGAAATATAAAATATACATTAAAAAGCATTTTAATTAACGCGTGCAACATATACCTGCTGGATTTATCTGCCATTCACTAATGTAGCTTTTGTCCGCCGATGTTCTGTCAGATGAGTGTCTTTGCTCCCATCTCACTCTATCTGCACATTGTCCTAACAATTGCTGCCAGTCCAAGCGCCATCTTTGTAGCCGACACCACTGATATTCAAAGTCTAAAATATCTTTGGAAGTCGTCTGTTTTCTTTGGCTCCATGTTTTGAAATCAAGAATTGCTACTACTACAATAACAACAATAGCTGCACCGATCGCTTTTAGGTAAAATCTTCGTTTGATTCCAAACATGTTACTTTCTCTTATCTTCATTGAGGTTTAGATATTAATTGTCCGTTTTACACTGGAACGTTTACTAAGATTAACCGTGGTTAATTTACATAAGTTCAACGTAGATTGTTTGCACGTGCTCACATGTAACCATAGTTACAATATCCTATATCAGTATGACGTCATCGAAGTAATGCAGTAAATAACGGACACTTTCACATTAAACTGATTTCAACTAATTCCCCACGACCCAACCTCCTCTCCGCCCACAAATATTCACGTGCAAATAATTGATTAGCCTATTTTAATATTTTTAAAAAGCGGGTAACATGCATGAAATCTGTAGTATCGTCGAGTACATACGGGAACCCTCGGGGAGATTACTAATCAAATTCAAATTAATTTGTTCTAATTAAATTCATTCGTATCTCTACGATATAGCTTACATTATTATAGTAGTTTAAATCTGCTGCAACCAATCGGTAGGGTTAGGAATTGCAATGATTGTCTGGCACTTACTTAAGTAAGGTTCTTACACCGAAGTCATACCCGAATTAGTTGCATTGTGTATGTTACAGCCCCGGTTACAGCCCAATCTGATTGTCCACGAACGAGATATGGAAGAGCCATCAGCGCCCCCCGTAAACTTAATATGTAGCACCCACCCCCCCCCCCCCCCCCCTAGTGGGGAGAATATTGTGTTTTGTAATAGTGTTCTGACATATTTGTAACGCGGCAAGAACGAGAAATAAAGTTGTGTTTGGGAAATTGCATCTTGTCGTCTTCAGACCAAACAGTGTATGTGGCAATGATGTGAGGGTTGTCGGGTGGGTTCTAGTTTCTACACACAGTTACTCCCATTTACCATTAGTGATATGAAGATGTCATTACTTCCATGTGAAAGGGGAGGGGATGATCGTCGTGAAACTTGAATAAAACACCTAAAGGAGATCATTATGGGCGTGGCTCAAGCGTTACTTGATCCCTAAGAGAGATACATGTATACCATTCTAAACCAAACACATGACAGATCAGTTCCTGCCTGATCGGTCTAGACCACCTACACAATATAGGTCGTTTTATATCCAGTTCGCGAGCAACCCCAATAAATGTTTCACTGCTAGCTGATACATACATACATACTTTATTACAGCTCCCTATAAGGACTCTTCCGCTATATAAATAATACATACATACATACATACTTTATTACAGCTCCCTATAAGGGCTCTTCCGCTATTTAAAACTGATTCATGTAAAACACATTGAGAAATGCGCTATAGAAGAATGCTACTAGGAGGTTCCGACAGCAATGCACGTATTTAATCAGATTATCCACGTACCAACATGTGTTTCATTCCCAAAGCATGTTTTATTGAATGGAATCAAACTCTACTGCTGATTGTCTCTGTTTTCTACTTGAAATAATAAACCTTTCCAGAGCTTTCTCTGCAGGATAGAATACCGAGTCGTTGTAATGTACATAGTCTAACGTTCCTTCGTTGAATGCAGCACTTATTGGATAAACGTCTAATACTTGAATCCCTGCAACACACATCGCGCTCATCGAGTAAGTGTGAAAAAGTTGATTTCTCTAGAAAACAAAATGAAAGATATTATTATTACTATATATACTATAGGTAAATTCATTGGCTGACGAGTGAATTCCACGTGGAATTCACGAGTCGAGCCAATGAATTTTCCTTGAATCCCATAGCGTTCTCTTTGTTTTGAAAAATATATAGTTTTTAGACAATCTTGAGTCGCTATTTATCGCGCGTCGCAAAGAAAGCCAGTGCAGTGTTCAGTCTTTCGCTACGCTAGCCAATAGGAATCAAGCAAAATTGAATACTAAAATCAGTTTATCTGCATGAACTTGAAGACAAAAGTTGTTTTCTTCAGTCGTTTTAACGTCTAGATTTAGGGTCAATCTACAACAGAAACACAGCCATAGATTTAGATATGGATAACCAGTTCATAGTTAACGAAAACTTACAACCAAAAAGACTAAAAGTGATCAGTGACAGGCTCGAAGTTCAGTTCAAGTTTTCACAATCAATGAATCAGTCTTGTCAAACCTGTAAGTATGCTTTTCTGATGTTATTCAGTTATTAAACAAAGAAGTTAATTGGAAATACACGAAAATACGGACTTATTCTAAATCGTTCAAATTTTCTCAACTGACCGTTTCTTGTTGCTTTCAATCCGATCAGAGAACTGAGTGCCGCTTGCATGAGAAGTTGAATCTAGTGAACTTCAACATTTCACAGGACATTGATGGATTTGTTAACTACCTTACTGAATGCTGAAGATTCTCAGGCAAAATAGTTCTTTCAAAGCCATATTTATTGATAAAGATGCAGAGGCGATAGCTCTGATTCAGTGAGTGAAGCATACATGACTTGTATGAAAACAAGTACACAAGGCTCAAAGTAAAAGGCAGCCGATCGACTGAAAAGCAAAGAGAACACAACTGGAACACGGGATAAATTTGCAGTTTTGTATGATTACAGGTACATATTTTGCTAGCTGTAAATGCTGAATTAAATTGGACTGATTTTGTTGTTTTTAAAAGCTTATCTGTTGGCTTAATCTATTATATGCCGGTCTGAAAATGTCGTTCGCCATGATTTGCTGTCGTTGTACTTCGTGGTCTCTCTTTCAAACATCGATTCTCATCTCGCTTTAATATATTTCTTTACATCGATTATATTTAGTGCTAGAGATGCTAAAGCCAGATTCAAAACGATTTGCTTTGCTTTCGTGTTCAGTTTATATTTAAGCTTAAGTTGAGAAGACACTTGAAGTACAACTGAAAAAGCGTAAAGATTTTTCTGTACTCTGTGTTTGTGACATTAATTTCACTTCGATGAAAATGAATTTTACAAATGAAAAATGAGAGCAAACAAAGCTAAAATATTGATTTGACCTCAACTCTCAATCCATCCTTTGTACGCGTATATCGTATCTTAGCCACAGCCTCGCTTTCATCTCGCAATTCCACGCTAAATACCCATTGCATCCGGTTTGCAAAGCACCCAATTCCACGCTGAATACCCTCTCATCCGGTTTGCTTCTCAGCCAATCAGCGCGCGAGTTTCATATGAGCTATGGGATTCTATATTATATACTATATTATTACTACTACTATTTATTCCTATATGTGTATTGACACTGAGAGAGGCATGGCCCTATTAATGCAGTAGGAGACAGCATAAAGACAAGGTCCTTTTTCTAATCAATATTATTATTATTATTATTATTATTATTATTATTATTATTATTATTATTATTATTATTTATTATTATTATTATTATTATTATTATTATTATTATTATTATTATTATTATTATTATTATTATTATTGTTGTTCTTGGGGAGACGATACCTAACGTACTTATCTATAATTATGTACAAAGGTAGCACCATCATTGCATGATGGTCGTCTGGTCATGGAGTATTGAATGAAACTTGTAAAATCTACTCATTTCTGTTAATGTTTTCAGTGTCAAGCACCCAAATGGACACAACATGACAATATTAACCATAGAAAATGAAGTTGGAAGTGAAGTAAGTGTGCGCATGATAGACGTTTTCAATTCTTTGCTGATATCTTTTGCCGTTTGCTACTACATTTACCATGATCTAAGATATGTCGAAATGCTCGCGACAAAACATTAAAATATATACGTAGAAGAAAGAACAAACATACCGTCCAGTTTTAACCATGTGTTTGGTTTAACCGGGACGCCGGGATGCAGGATTTTTTTCAGGAGCGGGTGCAGCGTTAGAGGGGCACCGTCCGAACAATTATATATGTAATGTGATGTGCATGCGCACAAAAGCAACAATACATGACGCATATACAAATTAAGGTTATGATTTGTTAGCTATATAAAGCTTACAATGCGTTTTAACGGATACCCGCGGACACACACATATATAATATATTACATACGTCAGGCCAATAGTACGTAAGGGGAAAATTATCGGGGGCACAATCTTAGGAGCTTCGAACCTTCGAAGGCACGAGCTCCTAGGCGGTGCGGAGGCAGGCTCTCCCGAAATATTTTGAGGTATATATGGTTTCCTGACTTTTGAGAGAAGAAATGGAACGCAATTGTACTTTCAATTATTGCAAATTTATTTCTTCAGTTGATCATTTCGGATTTTGCTAGAAAGTCTATGTGAACTTAAATAAACAAGTACAGTTACCTGAAAAAATCGTTTTGCGGAAGCATCCTTCTTCAACTGCTCCTTTCTACGCTTACTGTATGCGCTCACTGGGATGTCATTTCTCAAGTATACACAGTCTATTCACAGTCACTGTACTGAGCATACATATATGTAATTTACTCACACAATGTCACAGATTTTGAAAATAAAAACGATTAATTACCGTTAGAATCACACGTTCTTATTGGCTACTGATCCATTACTGCCGTGAACGGATCCAGCGGGTCAGAACGTACTAAGTAGTACCCTTCGTGTCATTTCACGTTTTTGATTTGTTTTCACGCTGAACGATCTCTTGGAAACAGCATCGAGAATCGAAGCAGGATAAGATATTCTAGTCGGCACTTGTCCCACTGGATATCAGTGAATGAATGAATTACAGCTTCATTTAATGAGGAAAACCTCACTAAAAGAGGGCACACAGTCGTCTGATGGGTTGGTGCACACCCCCTGCTGCATCCCTCCCCTAAATCCACCCCTGGGTTATTACCTGTGTCGTTAGGAACCTAAACATTGTGAAATTGAGAGGTTTCGCAGGCCACGGTCGTCTATTGATTTTCTCTCTTTCTAAAGCTGTAGTGGTTTTCCATATTGGTATTCCTTGATACACACTTCCCTTTAGTAAGAATATCACCGAGTCGATTAAATCTTTGTAGGCCTCAAACGTTAGTGAGATTGGAAAATGGACTCCAAAACTGAATAGAAATGCACTGCTAGGTTGGTTGACGTCTTCTCTGTGTATTATTTGTCGTAGTTTGTTCAGGATTATAGTTTTATTGAAACTGGTCCTGATCTTTAGTGGATGACGCTTATCTTTGACCTATACAAACAAACAAAAACTTCTATATTGATGCTGATTTATATTATTTGCTATTCATTCATTTATTCAATTAAGCTTTGCCATTGTACTACGATATATTAGGCGTGTGTTTGGTACTTTACTAATAGTAACATAATTATTGGTGTTTTAAAAGATCTCTATATTCATGTAACTATTTTAGGCATGATTTACCTCGTATATCCAGTTATAAGTGTACGCACATTTGTTGAATATCTTAGTGCATAGTGTACGCGATTGAATAGATTCGGTAAAACGCATGGCCAGTGAGTCTCCATAGACCCACAAAGTCCCCGATCTGTTCAACGCCGGCTTGTCTGGAGGACTGGAATGTCTATCTGCTAGTTTATCTGCTAATATCGAGGGGAAAAGACTACTATTTTAGATACTATGTTATTTAGGCCCGGTTCACTTGTGATATCAACATTTTACAATAAATGATGAATTGCTTTTACGCTGATTGGTTGAGTTTTATCATCAATTAGGAGATACATGAATGTGGCGTACAATATCGCTTCGCTTTCCGATGTCATATTTTCTCTTTAAAACACTGCCATTAAACCTTTATTTTTATTATTATTATTATTTTAAATAGGCTCATGGATGGTAATAATGTGATGGTCCCGTGATTTTAATTTGCTGAGGAGGCTAGTTTTTAATAGGATCGGCGATCGACGATTGCATTATGCATTAGTTATTTTATATATAATGAAGCTGTCAATCAGGTACTTTCCTTGGAAGTCGGTGCCCTATACTTCCAACCCGCACTAATGTCAAATTGGCAAGTGCTTGTCTGGCAGTTAAAATTGCGCCATTACCTCATTGCTTGTGCTTAGTTTATTAATATCGTTTTACAATTGTTGCTCGTTTTTGCAGGATGTATTCCTCTGGGGGATGGAAATCCATATTTAATCTACTGTAGAGAAAAAGATGTAATCACAGGGTTTCAAGCCACCATCTTGTGAAATATTGTAGAGCTACGTCAGATGCACAACATAGAAAGAGTCTGGAGGCTAACAACCATTTCAACTACATGAGACTTATGGCTGCATGTCGTTATTACGTACCTTGATGTGGTTTGTAAGAGAACCAGTGTTTATCTTTCCAGTAGCCATGTCCATCCCAGATGCGAGAACACGACTGAATGGGGCAACTTTGAGATTTGCCATCACCATTGACGTCTAGAATGGAATTTTATTTCATAGATTCAATTCACTATCAGTGATGTGATACTGTAATTACTCTTGCTCAGGCCTTTGGTCGGCACGAGTTGAAAAACACAGCCCGTATTTCTTTTTTTTTTTTGTTCGTCGCCAATCTGCAATCGAGTGAGACTGGGAAGAGAGATTGCAAATCACGAACCAATCAGGAAGCAACGGAGGTCAAGGTGCAAGTTCAGCAGTCAAATTCACTCGCGTAAAGATCTCAAGCAGGTCTTTATTCCACGATCTAAGCCTACGAGCACGAATGTAGGGAGCACTAATAAACCATAACTGCGTTATGAAAACTATGTCCATTATAATTATACTCGTGTTGTATGTGAATGTCGAAAACGTTCTAATATGAATAGTGATGTCAGATTCAAGATCACAAAATACTTCTATATGGTTTTGTATTGTTAATATTCGATGGATACCCTGGTTCCAGAGGCTTTGTTATGCTCTATAATACGATGTACGCCGCGAAGCGGCGTCCAGCGAGCTGAGAATCAGCGAGAAAGAAAATCAAAGCCTCTGGTCGCGGCCGTTACGAATCTCACTTTCATACACTAATCAATGACAGCCGTCAAACATGTCAAATACAATCGACCAATCAGTACTTTTGTAAGACGATACCCGTTCGCTGATTGGTTGATTGTATTTGACATGTTTGACGGCTGTCATTGATTAGGCTAGGTGTCTGCATGAAAGTGAGATTCGAAACGGCCGCGACCAGAGGCTTTGATTTTCTTTCTCGCGGATTCGCAGCTCGCGGGAAGCCGCTTCGCGGCGTGCATCGCATTACAGAGCATAACAAAGCCTCTGGAACCAGGGTATTCGATGGACAAAGAAGGGACTGAATAATTAATAATGGTCTCAAAGTTTCATTCTAATATTCAGTGCAATTATTATTATCATTATTATTATTATTATTATTATTATTATTATTATTATTATTGTTATTATTGTTAATAAATGATTCGTAAAGGAACTCACCATGAGGTCTACTAATGCTAAAAGTATAGTGCGGTTGATTTCCTAGATAAGTTTTGATGTAGTCTTGTTCAATGTTCCCCAGCATACCCTCTTTTGGATCTAAATATGTTCCATGATCGGTTCCTTGAAGAAAATGATTTAGGGACCGGTCATTATTAATGTAGGGGGGTGGAGGGGGGGGGGGGGGGGGGGGGGGGGAGGGGGGGGGGAGAAATCATGGAGGGGGGGGGGGGGGGGGGGGTCAGGTGATTTTTTAAAATAGGACAGGGGGTGGGTCATGATTAAAATAACTATCAGAAGGGGGGGTGGTTATTTAGTTATCACTAAAATGTGAATTATGAGAGGGGCGGCTGCTCGCCATTTTCGTGCCTTAAGGGGGGGGACCTTGGCAAACTTGATCTTCCGGAAAAATAATTCTCCCCCCCCCCCCCCCCCCCCCTACATTAATAATGACCGGTCCCTTAGTTTTAAGTAATCATTCTTGTAAAATCTTGGATAACCTGCATCCCTATGCTTTTAATAATAATAATCATTAATAATAATAACAACAACAACAACAATAATAATAATAATAATAAAAAACAATTCAAATTGAATTCTTACCTAATCATACCTGCATTGTTCTGCGCCATTGACTGGTTTTTAAACAATACTTAGCCAATGAGCGCGCGCGTTATATCAAAGGTTAATCCATCGTGACAAAAAGGTCAAGATGACGTCAGAGTACCTCTCATGGGGAAATAGTTCATAGATATCCAGCCAATCAGAGCTCGCGTTATCAGTATTGTTGCTATATTATAATTACTCGTGCCCAGGCCAAAGGCCGCACGAGTTGAAAAACACAGACCGTATTTTTGTTGTTGTTGTTCGGCGTCGCGATTCTGCAATCGAGTGGGACTGGGAACGAGACCACGAGACTGACCATGAGGTTGCAGCGATCGACGTTGTAGGGACGTTTTGCAGTCTCGATCGACGAAGAACTGAAGTCAAGATGGTGAAGGTATTCGTCTTCTGTTTTTTTCCTCTTTACGCTCGAAATGCTTACAAAAGCACACACTGTTCGCGGTAAATCTACACTAAAAGACGTTGAGCGTTTTCGGAAATATGGATTGTTCCGCGAACACATGAAAGCCATGAAAGCCTTGAATGCCATGATCGATTCATGAAAGCCAAAGTTATAAACGATCAACATGTTATGAAAGCCTTGAATGCCATGAAAGCGAATGCCAAAGTTATAAATTTATGCTATGAATGAAAGCCTCCATTATACAAACTTGAAGTTAAACTGTTCTAAGCTTATACACCTGTGTATTTATGAACTACAATCCTGGAAGCAACCCACGATGTCTACCGACAAAAGTTTCTAAAGACAGGTTATGGAGATAGCAATTAGAATACACATATCGGTGGCTCGAATCATTTAAGAACGAAGCATCATATACAGTCATTTGCAAAAATTCTGGCCGCTATATCAATATATCAATATATCGGGTGCATTATGGGTAATTATTATTCAAACTTCATACACTGTATTAAATTGTGGCTTCCGATTGGCTAAACTCGATCACGTGATCATGTGTTATCTGATGACAACGCACGAGCGTGCGTCTGTCACAGTTTTACGCACGGTGCAGCAGTGTCATGGCGGCTCTTGATCCTGACAAAGACAGGTTTAACCAACTAGCTAAAGAAGAAATAGACGAAATAATAGCAGGTGCTCAGCCTAAAACGACTGTTCGTCAAACTCGTTGTGGAGTTTCAGTGATGAAAGGTAAAAAAGGAACCTAATTATTATTCAAAACAAGAACTTTTTGCCGTCGGTTCAGTTCTTGTTCGTTGAGTGAAAAAGCTCAAACCTTAAAAATTATGAATGAAACTTGCCTTGTTATGACTTAAAAACAAACAAATAAATGCTTTATTCGTGTTTTCTTTGTAGAATAGTTGCAATTGGAATGGTTGTAGAGGAGATATCCAGCGGAAGCGTCGAAAGATCTAGCTAAATATATTTTTGCTTTATTTACCGTGAATAAAATTTTATTTTGAACATTTCACAACTGCAGTGTATTCAGTTTGAATAATAAATGGGTTAGAGACTTCTAGTTCGTGCTTTACCGGCAAATAGACGCACTTGCTGGCTGTAGAATGAACTCGAAATTCTTCATACTGCACTCGGCTACGCCTCGAGCAGTATTTGAATTCTCGTTCATTCTACAGCCAGCGCGTGCGTCTATTTGCCGGTAAAGCACTCACATCAGTCTCTAACCCTTAATTAAATAATCGAAAATTCCCCTTAAAGCGGGCTTTAAAGCCAGCAAAGTTGGTAGAAATATTTAGTATAATGTTTATTTTAGTCTTACGTTTGTTGTTCGTAAATTTTGTTTCATTTACAGTGCGACTACACTAACCAAGGCCACCCAAGCAAATTTTCATACAAATTATCCAATCACAATTGAGTATTTAAACAATAGAATCTGCACAAATTGTCAAATTTTCGCTTTAAAAGCATATATTTTACTTTATATGTGTATGTATATGATCAAGAGTGAACAAGAAACAGTTTAAAATGTAGAATTCGACATCATTCTGTTATTCAGCGTCACAAATGTGATTAGAAAATTTGATTCAAAATTTGTTTGGGTGGCCTTGGTTGGTGTAGTTGCACTGTAATAGTATTAGTGATGCACCCGATATATTGATATATTGATATATCGTGGCGGCCAGAATTTTTGCAAATGACTGTAGATGAAGCAATATGAATGTATGTAATATAATTTCAGTTATGTTTCCATTGAATAGTCTGGATCGAACAATATATCTCAAGTACATTAAGGCCTGGGTCTCAAACTTTTCAAAATGGCGGCCGCAATTCAAGAGGGGGTAGTCTAATTCTTTCTCCTTGTAATATTTCTTCTTAACACTTTGGCAATTACAATATAGCCACGATGTTCACAATTACACATGATAGTTTCCATGGAAACATGGAATGTGACCTTTGAACTCTAATTTAAATAATTAATATAAAAGCCTCCTGCATCATATTAACGCGTTTTACTATGCAGGAAATTGTTATACAAGTGAATCAGAGTTAGTCCATAGTATATATATCAAATGAGGACAATTGCAAATATTATCGGTAAGGCTGATTTAGGCTAAAATGAAATATGATACTTTCAATTTAAGATCATTTAAAAATATTTTTCTTTACCGTCCTCATTGGGATTATAAGTAATGACTAACCCCTATTCATATCCATTAAAATATCAGACATATGAAAACACTTTACTATAATGCAGCAGCCTTTTATAAAATTATATTTCAATTAGAGTTCAAAGGTCACATACCAAGTTTCCATGGAAACTGTTATGAATTTTTTGTTAAGGTCGTGACTATATATTATTTGTCAAAGTTTTAAGGCAAAAGATTGCAAAGATAAGGAGAAAGACTACCCCCTCATCAAATAAACGGCAGCCATTTTGAAACCCAGGCCTTAATGCACTTATGAGAAAGAAGGCCATTGTTTGTTGTTTGTTAGTCCTGTAATGTCACCATTCGCTTCAGTTTTGCTTCCATTGAATAGTCTGGTGGAATCCTTTGCCGAACGAGGCGTAAACGATAGATCACTGAAGAAGCCCATTGCGCTTATTAGAGTCCTCTAATTTCACCATTCGAACCATCAGAAAACACGATTCACCGTTCAACTTCCGTCCTCACCATTCGAACGAATCGTACGATTATTGGTACCACTTTTCAAGGGCTCTAGATTCCACAGGGTTTCCGTTAGAAAAAAGGGTTCCCCAGAACGAGTCAGATTCCACAGACTTCCCATTAGAAGAAAAATACGTATAGTAATTCCCAAGGTATCCCGGTCATCGACATATATTATTATTATAGTTAATTTATAAATTCGGGTTCCCTGTGTTAAATTCACCATTCGTACGAATGGTAAAATCGATTTCTCCATTCGTATCTGGTGCAGGTGTATATTGGACATTCATGCAAAATTTGATTTAGCTGAAACTTCACTGAAATAATCTTGAAGGGTCTTATAATGACTAGTTAAAATATTTTCTCAATATTGGAGAGGGAAGTACTATATTTTTATGAATCGTTAGAGGTGTCAGTGACGTCACTTACTCAACCCAAACTCAGCTCCATACATTTCTTTGTATTTTGTGATCAAAATATCTGAACAGTTTGTTCAGACAACAGCTCTGCATTGAAGAAAACTGGTCAAACAATCAATCCTGAGCACAAATATTGTACAATTATTTGTATTTTATGATCAAAATATCTGACGACAGGCCAGGACGACATGAACTAACATCTCCAGTAATGTAGATCAGAGTTTTGTGCACGTACGTTGGACAGTTTTCGGACTAACAAACAAATTACTAGCAATTTCCTCAGTTTTGTTCAGATAACTATCTGCATTGAAGAAAACTGGTCAAACAATCAATCCTAAGCACAAATAATATAAGAAAACTCCTTTACACAATCGTTTAGCTTCATAGAAATAATATAATTCAAGAAACTAAACACAAAGAAATGTATGGAGCGAAGCCATGTTGATTGTTTGGGTTGAGTAAGTGACGCGTCACTAACACCTCTAAAATATTCATAGCAATTTTTACTTCCCATTGGAACGTCTGAGAAAAATACGAACCATGCAGTGATTGTATAGGTCTTTGAGATTATCTAAACATGAAGGAGAAGTGGACTTTGCTTTGCATTATTTGTGTCATGATTGTTAGTAAACTTATTATTTTCATACAAGTTTATGCTTGCTATTGCTGTGCAACCTACCTATATATAAACTTAAACAGTTATGATTGTGATATATTTGAGAAAGCAAGCGAATTATCTGTCAATACTGATGAGAAGAGTTTATATCAATAAAAACATGTAGATATGCAAAGTTTATTTATTATAACCGTATTAGATACTATGAATGTGATATTAGTAGATACAACTACCATATATCATTCAACTACCATGCAGTTCGTGATAGACAACCGAGCAGAATTCCAGTGAGGCGACTTACACGTGCTTTACATAAATAAGGAGGCTCGAAAGAAAATACATTGCAAAAAATGTACCCAAATCATCAAGCGGTCCATCAATTTATTCACACATTCAATCTTGGTAGTAAATTATAAACCAAGAAAAAATCCACATAAACTTAATATGAAAGGGAAGACATCTAATACAGCATTCAATAAAACAAATACAAAGGCTGTATTAAAAAGAAATAATAGACCTCTTTAGCTTCGTATGTAAATTGCCCATTTCAAACCATGTGATGTAAACATGGTGTTCTCTGGAGAATTAGTCCTTTCAATATGAACGAATAAATTTCAGAAATATAAAGGAACAATTCTCCAGAGAATATCATGTTTACATCACATGGTTTGAAATGGGCAATTTGCATACAAGCTAAAGAGGTCTATTATGTCTCAAGCTTCGAATAAAATGTTACTGTAATTTACAACTACCTGTTTATACACTGTAATTTCAAAAGAGCCGATTTAACCCCAAAAATGGGGTCGTTTCGGTGAGTAAAATATGGTACTTAAAAGAGCTAAAATAGCCCTATTTTCAAAGGGCTGATTTGATTCCATTTTTGTGGTCTGATTTGGCCCCAGTTTTTGGGCCAAAACGATCTTTAGATGAGCTGATTTGGAAAATAGTGGGGCTGAAATGAAATCTTAATGGGCTGATTGGGCTCCTACATTTGGGGCCAAATTAGCATGGATGAGCTATTCCAGCTCTAAAATGGGGTTGTTTCGGTGAGTAAAATATGGTACCAATTTTAAGAGCTAAAATAGCCCTATTTTCAAAGGGCTGATTTGACTCAGTTTTTGTGGACTGATTTAACCCCAGTTCTTGGGCCAAAACGATCTTTAGATGAGCTGATTTGGAAAATAATGGGGCTGAAATGAAATATGGATGAGTTCCTCTTTTTGGGGCTGATTTGGCACTACATCTGGGGCCAAAATGATGTGGATGAGCTATTCCAGCTCTAAAATGGGGCTGTTTCGATGAGGAAAATATGGTACCAATTTTAAGAGCTAAAATAGCCCTACTTATAAAAGGGCTGATTTGGCTCCGTTTTGTAGACTGATTTGACCCTGAGTCCTTGGGCCAAATCCATCTTTAGTGGAAAATAGTGGGGCTGAAATGAAATCTTGATGGGCTGATTCGGTTTTCTAACAGAATTGAAATAACACTAAGATTAGAGCTGTTTCAACAAAATCAATCATGGCATGTCAACTCCAAGGGTTGAAATTTTAAAAAGAACACAGGAAGCCCAATCCATGAACTATGAGTTTGAATTTCCCGCTTTTAGGAGCCTTCACCTTCTTTGAACAGCAATATCACACATAAAACTACCAGGCTACTAAGTTCTTGTAAAATGTCGGAATCAAACGGCGAAAATTGCTATATTTTGGGTGATTTCTTGGTGATTTCAGGACATTCAACAGCTCAGATGTTTGCTCAAGGCCTCCGAGAAATAGTGCTTTTTCACTTGTGGTTTGCGGCCTTTTGTATCATCGAAATCATATCATTTTGACGGATTTAGACTTACTGTGAGTTGAGGCAATGTTGGAGATGTCGGCACCGATGGATCCATGCAATCATCGAAAGTTTAAAGCTCGGAAAGTAATGCAGGTAACACTTTTTTTGCTCGATTAAGGGGCATGTATTGTCAATATTCGTTGTTGTTTTGGATCCATTTTGCGTCCAGTGCAATGAATTAAACGATGCAAAAATGTTCACAGAATATGTTATAAAGACTATATTTTACGTCTGGAAGTCGGCACCTAAAATTCAAAGCTGTATAAATGTCAAAATTTCAAATTACATTTGAAGTCCCATACATTTCTTTGTGTTGTTGAGCGGCCATTTTGAAATGTCGATCGTACTGAAAACTAATACCGTGACGTCAGATGTCCGTAATTTCTGGTAATGCAACGGCTGAGGTTTACCTCATCGACGCTTTGGCTGCTGGAGCCAACGTTGATCACCACCGTCTTGCTATGGAAATTGCAGTAACGTCAGAGCTTTTCCAAAGATGTGACGCCAAGCTTCTTCCCACAGTTACTCGCTTGAGAGAAGTAAAGGACGTCATGCCAGAAGCAAGCTATAATCAGCTCAGATTTGTTATCGCTTGTAAAATTCACGAGCATATAATAGAGTAGGGACGTTTGCTACAGGTACACCGTAAAAGTATGAAAAAGGGAAAAGTACGATCAGCCTCCTTGGCTTATATAGGTCCAGAGTGATGTAAATCGGATTATTATTCCTCATACGTTTCGGTTATGAAGTACGTCTTACATGGGTTACCTGTAACAAGCGTTTATCATCCATTTACTTCCATGCTATTAGGATGTGGAAAGTCGGGTGGAAAGTTTAGCAGCGGTGAGGTTTGAACCCTGATCCCTTTCGATACCAAAACAAATCTATTTTGTTGTGAAGAAACCGTTTGTAACTGAAAAACCGCAAACAAATCATATATGAAGACCCTGAAAGTACCCAAATTTGGCTTACATGCACTGACTGCACTCCATCCACAAATATTGCATGTAACATTTCTACCATTTCATTATTTAGTACTGAATACTGTAGCATAATGAACATATAAAATGTCACTATAAAAATAGAGTACAGACAATTAAACCATGCAACATACATAGTACTATTTAGTACTAAATAGTGATATTTATATTGTTTTCTATTGTTTGATTAATGTTATTTAGTGCAAAACGTTGCATGGTTTTAGTGTTTGTCTCTTGTGCTTCAGTATTGCATAGTGTATTCAAGAACATGATAGCTCAGTTATGTTTCATACTCACATCAATGTCAGCAATGCTGCTCATAATAATAATAATAATAATGTAGGTAATCAATGAATATTTTATTCAATTTTCAAAATTTGTATCCATTAGTCTAATATAAATTTCCCTATTAGAGTGATTTTACACAATATCAGTGGTGACTACATTGTGATAGTCAAATCAAAACAAAGGAATTAGAACTAGACAAAGTGTCTTATTAGGTTACTAACTATTTTACGTGTTAGAGTGGTTTTTATAAGCCCATGAAATCTAATTTTTATTTCACGGGTTTATTGCAATCACTCGCTATTGTGTTTGTTTTTCAAGTTCATTTCACTATTACACAAAAACTAATAGTTTCTATTATATGGTATAGGCAAATGAGTCTTACGACAAAAAATAAATTAAATGTTTTCGCCTGAAGTCATCATCAGAATAATATGGGCGAGATGCAAATAGTTTCTGTTTCAGTTGTTTGTGAAACTCACTCTAATATCACTATCTTACAAGGAAATAGTTAAAATATCCTACAATAAAGCAGTTACTTCAGCATAAAATGCTGTGTGGATAGTCTATTGTTCAAAACAGCAAATCATTATTTTGTTTTGTGTACACTAGTAGAGTGATGGCACTTAACCTGTGAAACAAGCACTGACAGTTAACGTGTAATAGTCAAATAGACACAAAAGTAAACAATGAAAATAAGGTATACTAGTGTCTACTAGTCTGGCATCTATTTCACGGTGCCATCACTCTAATCTCATTACAAGTAATATACAACTGGAACCAAAGAACAAATTCTTAGTTCCTTTTGCCAAGAGTCCTGCACTATATTACTTAGCCAGCATGCTAGCTGCTTTGCTCTTCCTGGAGGACTGCAGGCAATTATTGCACCTTTGTTACCATGATTGTGGGAATCCACCAACATCACTGACCCACCATCAATAGCAACAAGCATACTTTTCTCTACGGTAGTTAACACATAACAATTTCTGCTTGGACTTGTGGTGGATGCCAACATTTCAAAAACAGTTGCCAGTTGATGTGCACAGTCACTACCAATCGCGTCATAGTTCTGTCCTAGTGAATGAACATAACACTCCACCCCTGCCATATCCACTGCCTCCTCTACAGAAACATTGACTGCATCTCCATCGAATAGTTCATCATGAATTTCATTGCCTTTCTTCATTGCATGGTATAACTCAGGCAACCATTCTCTTGGAAGGATGTTGTTCTGGGGGTGAGGTAGCTCTTTCTTCACATAAATGTATCCAAGATACAATGCAATGAATGTACAAGCATTGCTCCCACATTTGCATGCCATCAATATAAGACTGTGAGAAATTGTGTGGGAAAGTCCACTGATACACTCCTGATGCATCATGGAAGATAGCCTGTGTAGATGGGATAGCGCTGGGCTGTTGTGATGATGGAGCCTGTGTAGATGGGGTAGCGCTGGGTTGTTGTGGTGATGGAGCCTGTGTAGATGGGGTAGCGCTGGGCTGTTGTGGTGATGGAGCCTGTGTAGATGGGGTAGCACTGGACTGTTGTGATGATGAAGCCTGTGTAGATGGGGTAGCGCTGGGCTGTTGTGGTGATGGAGCCTGTGTAGATGGGGTAGCGCTGGACTGTTGTGATGATGGAGCCTGTGTAGATGGGGTAGCACTGGACTGTTGTGGTGATGTAGCCTGTCTAGATGGGGTAGCGCTGGGCTGTTGTGATGATGGAGCCTGTGAAGATGGGGTAGCGCTGGGCTGTTGTGGTGATGGAGCATGTGTAGATGGGGTAGCACTGGACTGTTGTGATGATGAAGCCTGTGTAGATGGGGTAGCGCTGGGCTGTTGTGGTGATGGAGCCTGTGTAGATGGGGTAGCGCTGGACTGTTGTGATGATGGAGCCTGTGTAGATGGGGTAGCACTGGACTGTTGTGATGATGAAGCCTGTGTAGATGGGGTAGCGCTGGGCTGTTGTGGTGATGGAGCCTGTGTAGATGGGGTAGCGCTGGACTGTTGTGATGATGGAGCCTGTGTAGATGGGGTAGCACTGGACTGTTGTGGTGATGTAGCCTGTGTAGATGGGGTAGCGCTGGGCTGTTGTGATGATGGAGCCTGTGAAGATGGGGTAGCGCTGGGCTGTTGTGGTGATGGAGCATGTGTAGATGGGGTAGCACTGGACTGTTGTGATGATGAAGCCTGTGTAGATGGGGTAGCGCTGGGCTGTTGTGGTGATGGAGCCTGTGTAGATGGGGTAGCGCTGGACTGTTGTGATGATGGAGCCTGTGTAGATGGGGTAGCACTGGACTGTTGTGGTGATGGAGCCTGTGTAGATGGGGTAGCACTGGACTGTTGTGGTGATGGAGCCTGTGTAGATGGGGTAGCGCTGGGCTGTTGTGATGATGGAGCCTGTGAAGATGGGGTAGCGCTGGGTTGTTGTGGTGATGGAGCCTGTGTTGATGGGGTAGCGCTGGGCTGTTTGTGGTGATGGAGCCTGTGTAGATGGGGTAGCACTGGACTGTTGTGGTGATGGAGCCTGTGTAGATGGGGTAGCGCTGGGCTGTTGTGATGATGGAGCCTGTGAAGATGGGGTAGCACTGGACTGTTGTGGTGATGGAGCCTGTGTAGATGGGGTAGCGCTGGACTGTTGTGGTGATGGAGCCTGTGTAGATGGAGAGGAGTCACTTTGCCTTCCTAGAGATTGTTCCCTGAATGTAGCCATCATACGCTTTCTTTTCTGATGATAGGAGCTCCACCAAGCACGGATTTGAGTTTCTTTCAAGGCTTGAATGCCTCTCTCTCTCATGCAGACAATGACATCCTTTGGGTCAGCTCTGACACCTGCATTTGCCTGCCTGTTGTAAAATGAGATCATGACTTCCTTCTGTTCAAGAGTAAAGACAACTCTCTTTCCAGAGCTCTTCTTAAGGGCATAGCCACCAGCAGGGCAGAGCATGGAATCTGTGTTACAACCCTCTTGTAGATGTGGAAGTTGTAATGGTTCAGGCGCATGCTGTATAAACCTAACACTGTAAGCTTCAATTGGCTGACTAGGGGCTTGACTTACTGCAGGTTCTGGAACATGATGTTCACAGCTAATTGATGAACCAGTTGCTCCAGCCAGAGGGGATGTTCTTTGAGAGATTTTCTGAAGCTGTGCTTTTGTTTTCGTCAGCTCTTTACCCACAGCAGCCAAAGAACGGGCAATTAGGCCACCAGTATGTTCACCATTAACAGGAAATTGAAAATTACCATAGAGTGATATGTCCTTGAGGGTCCCCATTTTCTTTGGTACCATTGTTCTGTCAATCTCAAGCTTGAAGCACGAAACATTTTTCATGCTCTACAATAAAAATAACAGTATTAGCAAGTTTCAAAAGAGCAATGTACATGTAGCTCAATCGTCATTATCACATATATCACTATCTTTTAATGGGTCTGTTTTTTTAAATATAAACCATTATTATTATAATTATATTATTTATTGTTGTTGTTGTTGTCATTATATTATTGTTATCATCATCATCATCATCCTAACCATCATCATCATCATCAACACCATTAGCACTGCATCACAAGGAAAAAACTATTAATTATTCATGGCAAATTAAATTAGGGTTAATGTTTTTTAGCTGAACAAATATATATTTTAATAACCTGTATTAGTTGTCCAAGCTCTTCTCCTGTCTCCAGGTCATTCCCCACTCGAACATATCTGATGATACGATGGCTGACATGCGCAAAATGTGTATCGAGTACAGTCTTGCCTTCACCTGCTTCGAAGTTATTGTATTCAACCAAGCTGACATTGAAGACGTCATTTACTTCACATAAGTACATCATGACTGCAGTATTGTGGTAGTGGGGGCCATTGTCTGTAAAGTGGATAAGAATGGGTTAGGAACTGCTCACGCTAATGCTTATAAACCTTTATTATTATTATTATTATTTATTATTATTATTATTAATGAAAATACAGTCAGTGTAAAGGTTACAAAATGCTACCATTATTTAGTAGGGGATTTCCCTAGCACTGTGACGATTTGTAATAATTACACTGTTTTCAACTATGATTCTTGATTTAATTTTGCAGTATATACAGCTATTTCGAAAAAACCTTGTCGGAGCCAAAGGTGAAAGGAGAAAGGCGATAAGTTTTGTCTGGTTTGCTCAAAATAGTTTAAAAATTCACAAACTCCTCACATAGATTGTACGTTATGGACCTATAGGGTGGTTATAGTTTGCTTACTTTAAACATTGCCAGTGTTTTTAGCTATTGTAATGACCTGTTACCCATCCGACAACATTTTTTGAAATAGCTGTATATATATGAACATGAAACACAGTTTGTACACCATTGGATTCAGTTTGCACTACACTCAAACTCCACTCAGTGTGTAATGTAAACAAAAGATTGTATACCAAAGGCGAAACTACATGCAAACTACACTCAGACTCAACACCGACTCAACTCAAACTACAGACTTCTAAGCAGAACTGTACTAAAGCCTTCAACATCATTCCAAGCAACAACAAATAAATAAACAATTGAATGGATGAATTGACAGATGAATGATTGTTTGTCTGGAATGTTCTAATAAATTACTTCCACATAACTATTTTCTTTGACAAGAGATATGGACTCAAGGTCAGAAAATAACAATAATTGAAACAAAGACATATCTGAAAGGCTTACTGCTTAGTTGTTAGCTATGTATCATGCATTATCGATTATCGAGTGACTTTGGGGTAATCTTCAAAGCACAAAAGGCGATTTCTGATTCAAAATTTTCTGACAATTACATTTACACAGTGCGACTACACCAACCAAGGACACCCAAACAAACTTTGAATCAAATTTTCTAATCACATTTGTGACGCTGAATAACAGAATGATGCCGAATTCTACAATTTAAACTGTTTCTTGTTCACTCTTGATCATATACATACACATATAAAGTAAAATATATATGCTTTTAAAGTGAAAATTTGTGCAGATTCTATTGTTTAAATACTCAATTGTGATTGGATAATTTGTATGAAAATTTGTTTGGGTGGCCTTGGTTGGTGTAGTCACACTCTAAGATAGACAGACGATCACATGTACTTCCAAACTATAATTGCATACGTGTACACTGTACCAAAAAATTGTTGACATTTCATACAAACACATATCATGTTTTACAGAAATACAAAAGACTACAATGTAGTTTTTTTAGCCACTAACCTGAAAATAGGTATATGCTAAACCCTGGGAACGCCCTCTCCAGCCAACCAAGACAAATATCCAAGGCACTCTGGGTGAAAAAGGAATCTTGCTTGGTGTCTTCACACCACAAGTCGAATACTTCATTCATCCTATGACTTGTTGTTATCTGTGCAACCACATAGCAGCCATGAAGTGAAAGTCCCCTTTTGCCATACCAGTCACGTTGTATTTCTCTGGTTCTCTTTCCAAGTTCTAGTTTCATTTTGTAATCTATGACCATCACCAATTCGCCTGGCTTTAGATTCTTCAGCACAAACTTGTAATAATCTGCCTGGTGCTTTGTGCGTAGGAGATGAGCACGATAATCAAAATGTACTTTGTTGAGGTCGTCCAATCGTCCTTTCAATTCACTTTGTTCTAAATCACTTGGCACAGCAGCAACTGCACCTGACAGGGTGTTCACAATTTCTTTGAAAGACTGGATATCAACTGATGTTGATAGATGTTCTTCATCACAGTCGCCAAATGCATGACGTAAACAGAAGTCGATGCAAGGGGAATGGTTTCGTGCATGCTTGGAAAACTTAGTTTTCAGAAAAGTTTGATAGTCTTTCAGCTCCTTTGTTAATTTCCGTACATCCAAATTGACTAACTTTGAAAGATCTCGTACAAATGTACATAGATTGTCAAAGTCATCACACAAATTACAAAGTCCAGCAAGCATGGTGTCCATTCTGAATTTGGCTGGTAAGTGAGTGTAGATGTATGTCCTCTTGATACCATCTGGGAACTCTAGAAGATACTGGTTTATTAGACCCTTCACAGTATCTTGCCAATACCTTACAGCTGTCTCCTCTCCATTGGTTAATACACTCCTGCATGAGGATGGCCGAGAGACGTCATCCCTGTGAAGGAACTCGGTCAGTTCCTCCAGAACCTCTGCACTGACACACTGGCGTCTAAACTTAAACTTCTCACTAGCAGTCCCACCACGACCAAACAGAATGCAATGCACTTTAGCAGCAGTGATTGTTTTCGGTGAGCAATTAAAATAATGTTGCAGGACACTATATGGATAATCCATTGCAACAATAGATAGAAGTCTTCGCTTCTCATCGGAATAAGTCTTTATCCGTCCAAGTTGCTCTGCAGCTTCTACTCGGGATTTGAATACTTCTGAAGTATTACCATCAAAAGAAATTCTGCTATTCTTCAGCGTGTTGCCAATCAATATTCTTTGTTTTTGTTTGGCAGTCTTTTCTCTAATTCCTGTAATAATGTTCCTATCCTTGCAGGACTTGTATTCTGAAGCAAGCTTTAGGAGAAATGTATCATCTTGTTACATGTAGTTTCCCTCTGTGAACCAAATATGATCTGCCACTTTCTGCATGTTGTTGTGTCAGTCACGAATTCTTTGGTATCTTGTTCATCGAAGTGAACAAACTTTTGAGCACATGAATATAGGAGGTCAATAGCTCTAAGTCTCATAGCTTGTTTAGACCTTACTTCACCGTTTTTGTAAGATTTGAGGGGAACATCTGGAGCTTGTGTGGATTTTGTTTGGCTTTGGGCTTTGCGAACAGTATTCGTAGCAGCATGTTCGGCTTCATTTGCATTTTGTGGAACGTGTTTTGTTGTCACCTCCATGACTTCAGTGATGCAATGCTCAATTTCTTCGGCCCACTCGGTTTGAAACGCTTGCTCTTTGCACTCTATCTCCTGTAAACACAAAACAAATTAGGTTTTAATGTCACAGCTCTAGTAACCTTCTAAGTTCTAGTTCTAGTACTAATTTCCAAAAGATCAAACGATCAGAAACTGAGAAAGGTGTGAAAAGCTTACCTCTAGCTTTTTGCATTTTTTCTCGATGTCAATTCTTCCTCGGCAGGCCTGGCAAATCTTTCTTTTCCTGTTCTTGCTTTTGAAAGTCTCAATCCGTAAGAATTGTAGTTCTTCAGGGCGAGCAATCAGAAGAGAGCTGCTTTTCACTTCACCATGATGCCACGCGACGTGCGACGGGCATACACAAACAGCGTCGAAACCCATAGCACAAAAAATATAAGGAAAACAAAAACAAAACAGTAGAAAACTCGAACTATTTACATTGTATGCACTATTTACACTATTTACAAAACTAGATAACTTTAAAAACATTTGAAAATTGAAGGAAGAAATTCGATGATTAGCTTCACTCGTGCTCATACAAGATGGCGGATGATTGTTGCAACTCGGAAGACAGTCGTAAGCCTGGTTCCGCACATACGATTTTCACGAAAACTTCCCGAATGACAAAACAATAGCATGCCTTCCAAATAAGGTAGTAATATCGGATAAATTCGGAGAAAATCGTACAAAAATCGCTAGATTTCGTTTTTTGACCAATGAGAACGAAGGATTTTAATTAGTTAATCCAATTAAACGAAATAACACTGCGCGTGCGTTGCGCTTCAGCACTTCCCTTCTTACGCGGATCATTACTTAAAAGTCATGTACAATTTGTGTAAAATATACATATATGTACATTTTAACATCGTTGCCCAATGTATAACCAAGCAATGCATATAAATGTTAACGATGAGATACCAAAGCTCAAGCCAGTCAAGGCCTCATCATGCATTTACATCTGTTCAATCACAAATTAGATCAATAAAGAAGTGATTGTGTGGTAAAATGTACTACATTGTTTGCACAACTGATCAAGACAAATGAAAGCAGGTTGGATTAATGTCATATATGCAGTGTGACACAAATCATACATACATGGTATTGTACTCTGTACATAACAAGGTAATACAGGCAATATACACTCACACTGTACACGTCTACAGTGTACATGTATTATTCATGTAACTGTTTTAGTGTCTAGTTACTTATTTATTTAGATAAACTGTAGTTAATGCTCATTATTGCCTCCGTTCTTCGTAATGTAACTCTTACTTATTGAGCGTATGACCTGCTAAATAAATATAACTTATGTTGCGTGACCACACTACGGGTACAGACTACCAGTCACATCAGGAATGGCATATCATAGATAGATAGATATCAGCGAACAAATACAGAACCATAGGTATTTTGGTTAACAAAATAGTAGTAATATACTGCATCAACTTAAATATATTCATGATCACTCTCTATATATTTTAAAAATGTATAGAGAAAAGCTTTCTGTACCTTTGCCTATGTCCTGTGTAGCCATAATTGCCGTTGGGTTGATTCCGATGAAGACATCACGCTGATCAGTCCGATTTTTGCGCTTGTTTCAAGTCATGAACGACAACCAAAACTAATCAGGGCTAATATTAAACGATTTTTAAAGGTGAAAATCACAATAAATCAGACAAACCTCCAAGTTGCAACCGAAGTCTCAACTTCCAACGGTCTAAGCGCCAAAACATTCGCGCATGCGTGGTGTAACCGCTGACCAATAAAGAGCGCATTGGTATTATTTTGGCGCGAATCTACAGTATTGTCAATTTTAAAATGAATTACTTTTTAAACATATATTTTTTTTACAAATTTTAAATAAAGTTTTGTTTTGCGTATTTCTTTAACCGCCAATCGAAAACATGAAATTATGGTAATTGAATAACAATGACACAGTAATACACATAAAACTTACCAAAATTCTCTCTACTTTTGACATGTTTTGACAGGTCGTTGAGCTTTTGCTACTTCAGGATCGGACGCTTCTTTGAGTCATTTTTTTAGTTGAATTGGGCCTCTAGAGGATCAGTTTAGAGAAAATGGGGCCATTTTGACATTGATGGTGCTGAATTTACAATGGAGATGAAACAACTCTTCATTTCGAATCATCTCTAGAGGGTCATTTTAGAGAAAATGGTGCCATTTTGACATCCATGGTGCTAATTTTACAAAGGAGCTGAAACAGCTCTTCATTTCGAATCGGCCCCTGTGAAGTTGATATGTGGACCTCTAGAGGGTCATTTTAGAGAAAATGGGGCCATTTTGACATCCATGGTGCTAATTTTACAAAGGAGCTGAAACAGCTCTTCATTTCGAATCGGCCCCTGTGAAGTTGATGTGGACCTCTAGAGGGTCATTTTAGAGAAAATGGGGCCATTTTGACATCGATGGTGCTAATTTTACAATGGGACTGAAACAGCTCTTCATTTCGAATCGGCCCCTGCGAAGTTGATTTGGACCTCTAGAGGGTCATTTTAGAGAAAATGGGGCCATTTTGACATCGATGGTGCTAATTTTACAAAGGGGCTGAAACAGCTCTTCATTTCGAATCGGCCCCTGCGAAGTTGATTTGGACCTCTAGAGGGTCATTTTAGAGAAAATGGGGCCATTTTGACATCGATGGTGCTAATTTTACAAAGGGGCTGAAACAGCTCTTCATTTCGAATCGGCCCCTGCGAAGTTGATTTGGACCTCTAGAGGGTCATTTTAGAGAAAATGGGGCCATTTTGACATCGATGGTGCTAATTTTACAATGGGGCTGAAACAGCTCTTCATTTCGAATCGGCCCCTGCGAAGTTGATTTGGACCTCTAGAGGGTCATTTTAGAGAAAATGGGGCCATTTTGACATCGATGGTACTGATTTTACAATGGGGCTGAAACAGCTCTTCACTTCGAATCGGCACAGTAACGGGGTCAAAATAGTATTCGAGAGGGTCATTTTAGCCCTTTCTGACCAAAATAGCACCTCAGGAACTGAATTGGCTCTTTAGTTTTTGGGGCCGATTCGCCTTTTTGGGGTTGAAATGGCTCTTTTGAAATTACAGTGTAAGAGTCTCAATCACAGACTTAATTGTTGCCTCTGCCTTTGTAGAGATATAGAAAGAAAAAAACCTGGTCGTACTCACATTAGTCCTAGTAAGACAATCCATGCACCTTATTGCCAAGGTAATGTGCCAGTATTTCGTGAAAATGCAGGACAGCAATGTACAGCGATGACTTTATGTGCTCTTATTTACAAGGATACAAAATCAATTGCGTCATCAAGTGACTTGGTTCAAATTATGAATATTGGTAATGAGTTGTACTCTATCTTATCAAGATTATGTCATCAGTCTTATTTAAATGTTAACAGAATTACCCACAATGATAAGAGTATATGACTGTAATTACTTCACTACAGTGAAAGTTATACAGGAACATACTCTTGACCCAGTACAGTCCTCTGATTTTATTTTCCCTTCGCTCAAATTTACCCCGTTAACTCGAACCCCCGATTATTTGAACAACAAGGTAGAAAAGGGAGACTTTCTATAAGCGAAAATCAAACTCATATACAAACTCCGGCCACGGCCTTCCAAATCCACACCCCCACAGGGATCCCAATTCTAATGTACTGGCTCAATCCGGCACCAGGGCACGAGTGAACCCCTGCTATCAGGGTCTTGTTTACTATATGCACGGATTAGACACATCGAGTTAATTCAGTGACATTTCAAATTGTTTTATAACATAGGCATGATATAACGCGCTCTCTGATTGGTTGGTTAGCGTGTGTCCGTAAGCCCATGGATACTCGCTACGTGGCTACGGCTACGGATACACGCTCACGTCATCGCCATAGCGCGCGCTCTGAAATATCGGAAAATAAAATTGTTTTATTTGAATTTGCAGTGACTATGCCAGTATAAAAGAAATGGCCAACGCTTAGCGTGCGTCCATCGAGTTATGGAGCACGAGAGAAGCGTAAGAGTTGCTCGAGGCGTAATATTAACCTTGATAGTTGGTCAAGTACCTGCTAGAATCACATTAATTGCTTCAAATCAACAGAGACTAAACTGAAGTTCTCTCGGTGCATGCACTATGCTTTATTGGGTACATGAGCTACTGAGATTGATATCAACCGGTAATCGTGAATGAAGTGGTCTTAGTACTTACCATTTATAAACCAATTGTCTGGTGGCTCTCTCAAACCATCACACAAAGTATAGTCAAGAACAATAGTAGCCTTGTAACTTCCTGGCTCCATCATGAGTACTACTACCTCATATATGCCATTATTGTTATCAAGAACAATAGGAGCAACAGAAGATGGTCCTTGTCTGACATACACTCTCCACGAATCACCACCAAACAATTTGGGTCGTCCTTTAACGTCAATTGACTGTATCCAAAACCGACTAAATGCACCTATATACATCAATCAATCAATCAATCAATAATCATACAATCAATCAAATAATAATAATAATAATTAAGCTTTATTTCACGAGGGTCGAATACATATTACATAATAATATCAATCAATCAATCAGCCAATCAATCAATCAATCAATCAATCAATCAATCAATCAATCAATCAACCAGTCAATCAATTAACCAACCAACCAATTAACCAATCAATCAACAAATCAATCAACCAATCAACCAATCAATCATATTCATAGCTATATAAAATATCTTATTTTTCAATAGTTGTTTCAATAGGCCAATCCAAGGTTAATTCCGCCATCTTGTAGGGGGTGCAAACACGGCTAATTTCTAGTCAAAACATGGTCACTTTGAGCTGTTATAACTCCGTTCGATCTTTTTGGATTTTCAAAATCTATATTTATTTTAAAAGGTATATACTCTGTGATTGTTGTCTATAAATATGGTGGCAAAGGGAAGGCCACAGCTGCAGTAAATCAGGTTTTTATGATCAATTAAAAACATACGTACGAGAATAATATGCTAATTAGCTTAAAATTATAAGAACTTCGGGCAGATTTGAAAGAGCTGTAAATATTAGACTGTGAACAGTCCCCCTTTTCCCTCCAGACTCAGTCGACATTCTCGTACCCACAGCCCACTCCTCATTTGGCTCGTCGCTGGCTCTGGGAAACCCTGTTGCTCGGTCGTCAAATTTTGACGACCAAGTCGTCAGAGCGCATGCTCATACTAAAGACCGCTGAGAGCGGGTACTGTGGAAGAGTCTACTGGCTACGTAGTGTTCACGTTGGTTTGAATATTCAAACAATGTAACAAGTACACAAGTTTGTACATTTATCTTCGTGTAGCCGTTTAAAATCCCTTCGACGTTCATCACCGGTTCTTCTCTGGCTCTGTTGCGATAAAGGCTGGACGCATTCTCGTACCCAGAGCCCGCTCGTCATTTGGTTTGTCGCTGGCTCTGGGAATCCCTGAAATTTTAGCGAATTTCATTGGCTGATGAAATCAACAATGACTGATCGTATTTGATTGGTTCATGAGATCAACAAAGATTCAAACTTGCAAGGCGAACGAAAGGAATGACAGCGACGGTTGTATTTTCATACAATGGTATTCCGTTATTGAATTATAAAGCTATGGAAATGAGAGTGACTGTGTAGACATAAATTGATCTGAATTCGTAAAGGGAGATCTAACAATACATAAATTATAAAAGTAAAGTAACGGCTACAGACACAATCGATCGTACTCGCTTTGAGTATTCAAAGGAATATTTTTATAATTCAAGAGAAACAATTTAAACAAAGCGGAAGACAGGAAGGTTCACATGCAAGATTATATTAGAACATGTATTTGTCGTCCAGCCTTTACCGCAACAGAGCCAGAGAAGAACCGGTGATGAACGTCGAAGGGATTTTAAACGGCTACACGAAGATAAATGTACAAACTTGTGTACTTGTTAGTTTGAATATTCAAACCAACGTAAATACTACGTAGCCAGTAGACTCTTCCACAGTACCCGCTCTCAGCGGTCTTTAGTATGAGCATGCGCTCTGACGACTTGGTCGTCAAAATTTGACGACCGAGCAACAGGGTTTCCCAGAGCCAGCGACAAACCAAATGACGAGCGGGCTCTGGGTACGAGAATGAGGCTGGACGATAAATACATGTTCTAATATATCTGAGTGTGAGCCTTCCTGTCTTCCGCTTTGTTTATAAATATTGTTTCTCTTGAATTATAAAAATATTCCTTTGGCTTTGAATACTCAAAGCGAGTACGATCGATTACGTCTTCTCCGGTGGTAGGTCACTGCAGCCGTTAATATATATATATATTGTTAGATCTCCCATTACGAATTCAGATCAATTTATGTCTACACAGTCACTCTCATTTCATAGATTTATAATTCAAAAACGGAATACCATTGTATGAAAATACAACCGTCACTGTCATTCGTTTCGTTCGCCTTGCAAGTTTGAATCTTTGTTGATCTCATGGACCAATCAAATACGATCAGTCATTGTTGATTTCATCAGCCAATG
Organism: Actinostola sp. cb2023; assembly: GCA_033675265.1. Classification (NCBI taxonomy): domain Eukaryota; kingdom Metazoa; phylum Cnidaria; class Anthozoa; order Actiniaria; family Actinostolidae; genus Actinostola; species Actinostola sp. cb2023. The sequence continues at coordinate 87,663 of JAUJYZ010001213.1, read as the reverse complement.
AAATTCGCTAAAATTTCAGGGTTTCCCAGAGCCCACGACCAACCAAATGACGAGTGGGCACTGGGTACGAGAATGACTCAGTCGAACGAGAGAAAAACAATTCCGGACGCGCGAGGATTGGGGAGAGTTCAGAGGCGGAGAAGGGAGAGGAAAAGAAGGGACTGTGGACAAACCACCCCAACACGAATTACGCCATTTTTCACACATGTCAAAAGCTGTCAGCAACTTGTTATTGTCGGATACGCCTTCAGCTGATATCCAATTAAAAATCAGTTGTTGAAAGATGATGCACACGAACAAATACTACATACTGGACTCGCTTGGTACGTGGCGTTCGCGGAAGGAGAATTACTACGGCTTTTGCACATGGAAACTCCTAAAAACAGTGCAATAGAGGCCGAAAGCCTATGCCTTCATGTGCGAGTGATTTTTGTCGTGTCTGTAACTGTTCTTTTGAGAACTACGCATGCTATATTTCAGTAACCGAAATCATGTTTCCACGGAGAATCTATATTCGCGATACCAGGAAAAGCATGTGTCAAGTCGACCGCTTTATTTATTACTGCAAACGGTACATGATCCGCGAAGGATCAACAATAATTAGAAGTAAGCTTATAATGCACTGCTTTAAAGTTTATAAGTTTATACGTCCAAGGGAGATTCGTCAGCAATGACCAGAGATATTTTCACTTTGCCCGCTTTAAATAGTGTACATCGGGGATTTCTTGTATTTATATTGGTCTTTCTAATCCACAACTTGTTCTTGTGTTTATACAATTCCAAAAACCACCTTTTTGGAGTTGTTGACATTTGTCCGTAGTGCCATGACTCGAGGCAAATGCCGGTAAATCGCCAAGCTTTTCCTCGACAAAAACAGTAATTCTGGTAGCCATTTTGAAAACATTAGTACCCAAGCCTCTGTTCCACAGGGAAACCAATTTATCTGGTCCCAGACTCCCTTTAATAGATGATCGATTAAGTTTGACTGAAAAAGGCTGAGAATTCAAGAGAATTGGCCGATTGGGGCCTGGGCCCGAATTTAAAATTTATCGCGGGATCTTGCGAAAACTGCTTCGGAAAAATATATAAACACGGTGTTTTGGGAAAATAAATACAGGATTATTTTTGATAATGTTTATAAATTATTGGAATGTTTTATATTTGCCATTTAACCAAAACCACGATCATGACACGATTTCTTGAGCAATTGTGTGCGATCGATGAACAAGCTCTCCAGCTAGACAGGTTTCGGCCGACGAAAATATCACGTCTACCTTGGTTTTAAGGAGATCCTGTATTACAAATAATGTAAAAGGTTGTTGGCCTAATTCTGCAGAGGAAATCCCCGGCCACTTCGCAGAATTATTTTCTCTGAACTTCGATGATGCTTCTCAATTGCAAAGGTTTCTCAGTTATATATAGATTACTAGTAAACTCTTCCCAAAACCCGTAGGACGACGGAATTCCTATAATCGTTTCCTTGAAGTAAACTGTTTACGGCAAGTCTCAAAGAAGTTATGTATTTGGTATCTGTGGTATATATTACTCGCCAAACACGCTTCCACTTCGGTCTTTGTCCACGATAGCCTTGCAATCTGATCTAGAGATGCCTGGTATCTATCTGTCCGAATATCTCGTTTGATCTACACGTTGTTGAGTGATGCAAGATTGTGACCAATGGGAATTTTGCGTTGTGTCGGTTTGTCCACAGTCCCTTCTTTTCCTCTCCCTTCTCCGCCTCTGAACTCTCCCCAATCATCGCGCGTCCGGGATTGTTTTTCTCTCGTTCGACTGAGTGTGGAGGGAAAAGGGGGACTGTTCACAGTCTAGTAAATATAGTTTAAGGACGTTCGCGGGCAAAAAAACTATCCATGTTTTTTCCCCTGAAACTTCGTATGGTGAAATAAGATCATTATTTTATAGAAGCTAAATGAGCAAATAAAAAATGGGGGTCACCGACTTCGCTATGGAGCCAGATTGCTTCAAAGTATACCCTTTTTCTGATCGAAAATTACGTGCGATAAATCCACGGAAAGTCGAGAATCGGACAGGTATTTTTTTGTAGAAAAACTAAATGGATTGCTAAAACTTTCCTCAAATGACTATCCAAGAGTTTATATAATAAAATTATGTACAAAGATTTGTGAATATATAGAAACAACCTGTAGTTTGTGGCTCATATTTACAGTCACCACGTAGCCATCGACGACTCTTTCGCGTGAAGGTAGGTTGACGTTTTCATCTAAATTATAATAATAATAATTCGTGTTTTTATCAAAATCTATCCATGTTTTTTTCTTTAAATTTGGTACATGGGGAGCTTTTATGATTCTTTGTAAAATCACAAAATGGGGGTCACCGGTATCGTTTTCGAGATATTAGCCGATGAAAATCGTCTACGTAACATGCGTGACTGGCTGCCATCTTGGACGTGAGGAAAGAGGACTGGATCGAGATGATTCGAACCTTGATTTATGCGCAGAAAAGATGCGCGTGAACAATGCGCGCGAACGTCCTAAGTGCTCTTTGTAGTCTCATTTTCAGTCACAACAATATTTTAGCTAATATTAATTTAAAGCAACTTTCAAATCGAAAATCCAACAAAGTCGATTGGGTTATTAGACCTCAAAGTGACAATGTTTTGACTGAAATTAGCCGCGTTTGCACCCTACAAAATGGCGGAATTAACCTTGGATTGGTCTATTGTAGGTCGTGTTGTAGTTCATAATAAGTAAATGCTTGTTTCATCGACCTTGAATTTCAGTATTATATCTTATTTTTGTTTGAATAATGTGTTTCATTAGTGTGAAAATAATACAATCAAAATCGTTGCAAAGTTCAACTTCAAGTTTATTTCACACACATATTTACAAATATGAGAAGAAAATAAATACTACAAAAGTTAGGTAAAGATATGTAATTGCAATACTAACCTGCTGGTTTGAGGTCCATCTTCTTTATGTAACTTTTACTGGCATCCGTTCGTAGGTCTGAGTAGACATTTCTTTTCTGCCATGATATTTTACCATCGCAAGGTTTCAGCATATTTTCCCAATTTATTCTCCAGTTTTGAAGTACACACCAGTCATTGTGGTAATTCAATACTATGGCTGCTGAGCTTTCAGTATCTAAGATGTATCTTGGAAATTTGCGACATTGTAAAAAACTACACGAAACAGTAAATGAAATCAGAATTGTAAATGTCACGACAATCGTTGATATGAAAAGAAGACGAATAAAGGTTCGCAATCGAAATACACGGCGGTTTGCAACCATAACTTTAGTTCTGTAGGTTTCATGCGGCTTTCTGTGAATATCTACTTGTTCCAATTTTCCATCATAATTATTGTAGTAAAAATTCCTTGCAACTTGCTGACTAACGTTACTCGACTTGTTGTGATAGCATTGTTTTCAATGTAATTGACCGATCTTAAAAATGAATAAAATTCTGCTTAGCCGCGCATTCAGGAGTAGCTTGTATTGTTATTCTAATTTTCCTTTTGTTTTGTATCTTGAATTGGATGCGAGGTGAACCTGAATTTCAAGTAACTAAGATGGATCAATTATCAATTATCGCATGTTTCTATTATACTGATCTGCTACAGGTCTGATTTCACCATCAAAACCGTTTGGACAATTTTAGATTTCTTGATCACCATTCAGTTAAATGAACAAATGAAAACCCACAATAACGATATGTAGGATAAAGTGATTATCAATGAACGAAGTCATAGTAACATGATGACGATTGGAAACATGTAAACACATTGGATTACTGACAAGAGATTAGAAATACTAACAACCACCATCGTGCCGGTCATGCATGTCATTATCAACATTGTGTATCAGTATCGACTACTCAATTCCTTACTGAATTAATTGTAATATTAATGTCGCCCGCGCCTGTTTATTTGGCGGGCGGGTCTCATATCAATAAATCGATGTTTTGAGCAGCAAAACTTTAATCGATTTCGGAGATTCAGTTCATCTTGATAATCAGGTATTCGAAAATTTCATAAAAAATATAATTTTATGATTTTTCTAATTACTTTGTACGTCAGCGCTGCCGCCACATTTTAAAATAAAACTGACTAGCTAAATTTGAACCTATATCATCTAAAAGCTTCATATCACTCGCAATTTTTGTGCAAAATCCATAGAAATTCATACAACAAACTTTATCAATCAAAAGAAGATTATGTGTTTTTTTTATGTAATATTTCTAAACTCGCCAGTGTCATGTTGTTCAGTGCACACGGTTTCTAGATCCACGTGCCACGAGGCGAGGTTTATCTGTTCAAAGCTTACATTTACAGTAACTAGACACTCTACTAGCGTGAAGTCGGGCTTCTAACTGATATGTAGCCTTTTTGAACTAAATATAGATATATTATAGTGCGATTTTTAAAAACAGTACGTGTTTGGTCGCTCGTTGGATGACTCGGTAGAACATGCTTTCCTTGCAATTTACTGCGATTTCACAAACTCAGCGAATCATGGATGACAATGACCGGCATAGTTTATTTGGTACCATAAATATATCCATACAAATACAAATTATACTGTATAGAGCTTCTAATTTGCATAAAAGCCAAACATATCATTTTGGGAAAAGTAAATCTTTGATACGATAGAATGCGATTATCTAAATTCTATGTGTGTGTTTTGAAACCAAATAATAAATCCTTGAGAAGATATGAACATTTGAAATTGTGACTCGGAAATCGCACCAAAACGAGTGAGGATTCACCTGAAAATTACATACAAAACTCTCTATTCATGATCTGTCATAACTCCGATGATATTTTGTCTACAGCAAAGAAGCTTTCCAAGAATGTTTATTTCTAGGTACTATTTTAGATGACAATGATCATTTGTACCAGAAACGTATCGTATCGCCAAAAATACACCATTATGAATTCGGCGTATACATAAACTAGACATCGCAGAGTGATTAAACAATTTGGATGAAATGTAAATATGGGTTTACCTCGGCTCGGGCTAAAAAACGTGACGTACTTGCTATTTTCTCTTCACTGCGAGGGACATTTAACATCGAACATCCCTCGCGAAAGCTCTAAGTCAAGTATCGCTCATGAATACAATCATAAGGGAAATTTCGCTCATTAGTTCCCAATTCACTTGGTTTTCTTTGTTATTCATAGGGAATTATCTATGAGATAGACCGGTTGAACAATAAAGTCATTTTAAAAAAGCCCGGGGAGGGATTTGATATTCAGCAGGGAAAAGAGGGGTTGATGAATTGAATTGAATAGCTCATTATGAATTCATCGGGCTATATGCGTTGACCCGGGTCAAACACATATAGCCCGGTGGATTCATAATGAGCCGATTCAATTCATAAAACACGCTAAATATAAAATTTATTGAATAATATTACTTAAAACAAAACCACTAGCAATTCTATGTCGTTTTATTACATGAACTCAAATCCAATGCAATAAGCGGTTGTACTGTAAATTTAAATATAACTTCACTCAATTGAAATTGAACGTGCAATTCTCGAAGTAGACGTTACTTGATGTTTCTTCCAAGCACATTTTCTTGCTCGAGCTAGTCTCTTCTTTTGAATCATCATTACTTCTTTTCTTGCACTGTTCAGCAAAAGGCAGTAGTAGCAGTAGTACTACATGTAGTTAACTCCAAATCGAGCAGGATATCGCTACCATCGAAGTCTAGGAAGTCCGGTACAAAAATGTCGCCGTCGCTACTCGCCATAGTTGCAAATGAAGTGAAAAATTGAAACTAGCTACTCTATTCTGAATATTTATAGTAACTATTCAAATTCAGATTGCATGCTTTCATATGAAAGGTTTTTGAGGGATGACTGTTTCCGCCCACCCGAGAAAAACGCCCCATTACAAAGCCTTCAATTAGACAACACACAACAAAGAAAGAAAGAATTGTACATAATTCTCAGGAGATAGGTATTCTATTGTTCGTCCTCCAACCAATAGACCCTCCTTTGGGTCTGTTGGTATTTTGCGAAAACCACGTGAATTGGGAACTAAGTCTGTAACTAACTCGTACTTACTATTGATGAGGATGCAAGTCAGTCCCTCATATACACCAGGTGTACACACAATCATTGGGACCCAAGAGCAAACTGAAGAGTAATTAATCGCTCTCTACTTGAGGTTACTCAAGCATCTGAAGACGTGTGGGACATGTTAAGCTTAATTGCGCATGCGTTAACGAAGTCCTGGATATCAAAAGAGAAGGAATTCTACAAAATACCAATGCAAAGAATATTCTATTTCACTTATTTTTTCACACAATGAAGTATTATAATATTATTTGGCAATTTTCTCCGTTTTTCAGTATGCTCCACTTCAGCGTAAAAAGACCTTCCTCCATTTCTGTTTACCTTCAGGTACTCCTTACTAACAATTGATACTCTTAGTAAATGAAACAAAGATGTACAACTTGAAGCATTCCCCAGAGTACAGTCTAACCAAGACTCTTTCACAAAACACTATAATATATTCAGTTCTTTGCGGTTAACTAAAGCCTGTATTTTTGTCCATTTCCTAAGTGATCATGGTATTACAAACTAATACCATGGCACCTTCGGGATATACACCTATTTCGAAAAAGGTTGTCAGAGAGAAAGGCGATAGGAGAATGGTGAATGGTCATTCTAAGACCACATAGAACTATAGATGTGTGTGTGTATATGCAAATAACCTGACAATTTAGTTCATAAAGCTTTCAGTTGTAAGTAATTATTACGAAACCAAAATATAATAATTTAAACTGACCAGCAGTCAACTTTGGTCTAAGAATAACCATTCTCCTATCTCCTTTCTCTCTGACAACCTTTTTTGAAATAGGTGTATATACATGTGAAGCGAAAGAGCATATAACATTTGATCAGATAGCATTAATTGATGGTGGAAATGTGAAAGGAAACAATTGTTTTTATTAACTTTTATTATATTGTGATCAATTCCGTTCATATAAAACTGGAAGTATGGATAATAGGGCGTGGTACTATAGCTGGTCATGTGGAGAGGACGGTACTAATAAAATATATTGCATTTTATGGAATATCCTTGTAAATATTTTTGTCATTTTTTAAAAGGTAATAAAGTTGTTGTTGGTGTTGTATCGTTATATAGTATTTAAAGCCTGGCTATCAATACAGACACAAAGACATGGTCATTGTGAACATCCTTTATTCAACCTATCACAGCGCATGACATGGTACGTAGTGACATACGCACATGAACCATGACATTAGCACGACTTCCGGCTCATACTCCACGTTTTCGAATGAACGGTCTTAAAGTGCTGTATACAGTCCAATCCACTAGCTTGCTGGTAATCTACTCCATAAATGTATCCCGGCCCAAATGGATGATCGACAATAATCCTTTGCCATTCTTTGGTATTCTTATGCAAGCCATCCGCTACCGCCTGGTCTGTATCCCAAAACTGACCAGATGCATGAAGTAACTCAGGAGAACACCGTGCTGAGAAGACGCCTTCTATTGTGGACAAAAACCGATGCTCCCCCCAGAACGGGGGGTCCCTATATTACTCAATTTAAATTTTCGTTGATCCTCACAGAGCTGACTAGATGAATACCAATTGCAAATTGTGCAGCATCTAGGAATTCCCATACGACTCATACGGAAATACTAAACTTTCCACATCTTCTACGAATAAAGAATAGAACTAGGGACGAACATAAAGAACAGCGAAAAATTTGTTTCCAAACTCACGATCCACGAGTTCTATACTAAGCGTAGGCAAAAAATGAAATACAACGGGGTCCCCGATCAGGAGTGAGCAACTACCCACGCCCGTGAACGAAGCGTACACAAGCAGCCTAGATAAAAGGCTAACCTGAGTGAGTTGCTCACCCCAATCTGAGATAATAACCTACATTACCCTGGAACGGCTAGAGTAATATGGAGTAGCCAATACCACATTTGGTTTACCAACCGGTTACAATTTATATAACACCTTGCAAACTGACTGAAACACAACATTTTTTTTGCAAGATAACATTTCAACTCGAAACATTTTATACTTTCTCTTCATTAAGACTTAATTTAAGTAAATCTGAAGCTGGCTGGCTGGGAAATAGAAACAACGAAGTGCTAACACAACCGGGCATAAAAATACATTGATTTCAAAGAAAAAGGCATTAGAATTTTAGGTATATTCTTCTCTTACAATGATAATTTTTTTTACAATTATAACCTCCAACGCGTACTAACTAATTAATTTCACTACAACTCTATCAATATGGAAAACAAGGAACTTGACTCTCTATGGAAAAATTCAAGTGTTACAATCACTGGCCCTTCCAAAGCTTTACTATGTGTGTTCGAAAACTCACGTTCAATCAGACTTTGTAAAAATAATAAAAAGTACCATTAAAGATTTTGTATGGAACGGGAAAAAACCTAAAATAAAATATAATACACTAATAGGTGATTATTGTGCTGGCGGTCATTACCGGACTTTGACTCCGTCTTAAAGGCAAATAGAGTAAAGCGAGCAGTAAATCTTATATATTCTGATGAATCGAATATGTCAACTACTATACCTTCACTATATTTAGAATCAATAGGGGGTGCAAGCAAATACATGAGAATTTTGACCCGTTTAGAATACCAGAAAATCTGTCTTTGTTTTATAAAGAAATATTACTATCTTGGGCGGAATTTACAAATGTAAATCCATGCAAGAACCCGTCACTTATACGGGATCAATATATTTGGAATAATAGGTACATAAAAATTCATAAGAAATCTGTCTTCTATAAAGATTTTTCTGATCTCAATATAAATAAAGTTATAGATTTATGTGACAGTAATGGGGAATTTCAATGGGCCCATGCAAAACACACGGGATTAAAAGATAAGGACTTTATTAGATGGGCTGGAATAATTCATGCCATACCAAAAGAATGGAAAGATCATTTGAAAACACTAACTGAAAAGACATTGATAAATACAGGAACAATAGCGAACGATTTGTATACGTCTGAATAGTAAAAAAATTGAAGTTGGAAAAGTGAAAGCACGTCATTTTTACCAAAACATAGTAAGTTCGAAATTTGAAACCCCGACATCTCAAAAACACTTAAAGTGCCTATCACTCCTGTGAGATTGTTTTAAAAATCTATTCAATATAAGCTGAATAGTTGGTGGGTTCAGTATTTTGTGATTTGAACCTTGCGTTTGTGAGTTATAGAGGTTTGAAATCTCAATATGCAAATTTGATGACGTCAACCCAGGAATTTGCCATAACTTATTTAGACTTTTTCAAGAAGAGCTTATTTTTTGAAATGGGGAAAAAGTTATAAAATCATTTATAAAGACTGTGAAAATATTATGTAAGTTTTCAAATGTCACTAATCAGCACAAGGGCGTTTTTGTATAATAAATGAAGTCTTAGTAGACGTCATCAAATTTGCATATTGAGATTTCAAACCTCTATAACTCATAAACGCAAGGTTGAAATCACAAAATACTGAACCCACCAACTATTCAGATTATATTGAATATATTTTTTAAACAATCTCACAGGGGCGATAGGCACTTTAAGCAACCGAATAATAAACGAGAATACACAACTTGAATGGGAATGTATCTATGGTAGAATATATAGAACGTCAATTGATACTTACTTACGGATGTTTCAATATAAAATACTAAACAATATCTTTTATCTTAACCGATACCTTTTTCGTTTTAAGTTAATTGATTATTCCTCTTGTTCTTTCTGCCTACTTTATCCAGAAACAATTGACCATCTCTTCGTGGAATGTGTGTATTAAAAAAACTATTACGTTCAAATTCAAAATTGGCTGGAAAGATTTAATATAAGATTACCAGAAGTAAACAAAGTAAACATTATACTAGGAATTGATGACAATGTGAGCAATTTTATTATTCTAATTTACAAACTATCATTATACAAGGCAAGGGAAAACGGAAAAGTCCCTTCTCTGTCGTTATTTAAAAACTCGTTGAAACACTACGAATACATAGAAAATAAAGTGGCCAAGGCAAAAAATAAAATACCACAACATTTAAACAAGTGGAGCAAAATAATTAATGCAGTAAACTCCAGTTGTGAAGGACTCAGTAGGAAAAATGACCAAGGGCACAAATACAAATATATATAATTTATAATAAAATGCTTGTAAGATATGGAATAGTACTAAATGTCAATACAGTATTCATTTCTTTGCAATTAATGTAAAATATCGTAAAAAGTTTTTTTTAATAGAAATGTAATCTTACAAGTGGAAATAAAAAGTTAATAAATAAAATAAAAAATAAAAAATAAAAAAAAAAACCCTTGCAAACTGACTCGCAAATCCTGTAAACCTCCATTCATAAAGTTGCAATCGTAATTATACGCAGAGTGTTTGCGACCCCACAAAGTTTATTATTTATCTTATTTTCATCCAATACTATCATGCAGCCTCCTTCAGATCACACAAGCGCGATTTTCTGCATTTCCTGTCACAGCGTGCCTCGAACACGGTCCAGTACGCGATTTTATACATTTCGATCCAGTCACAATCTGCTTCGATCACGGCTGGCACTCATTTGTCCACATTTCCAGTCACAGTGTGCCTCGATCACGGCAAGTACGCGAATTTCTACATTTCATGTCGCAGCGCACCTCGATCACGGGCAAGTACACGAATTTCTACATTTCATGTCGCAGCGTGGGGCAAATACACGAATTTCTACATTTCATGTCGCAGCGCACCTCGATCACGGGCAAGTACACGAATTTCTATATTTCATGTCGCAGCTAGACTTGTCACAAGTCGACCTCTCTTGTCCCAGATGTGCGAGCGAAGCGAGCCATTGAGGTCGCGAAGCAGTCAGAGAGTGCCTCGATCACGGGCAAATAAATACATGATTTTCTACTTTTCCAGTTACAGCGTCCCCCGATCACGGGCAAGTACATGACTTTCTACATTTCCTGTCGCAGGCTCGCAGCGTGCCTCGATTACGGGCCAGTACAACATATCTGGTCATAGCTTGCCTCCATCACAAATCACAAACCATACATTCTTAATTTAGTTACCGCGTGCTCCGAGATCGATCACGGCCAGTACAAAATATCCAGTCACAGCGTGCCTCCATCACGGATCAGATCACAAACCATATTCTTAGTTACCACGTGCTCCGAGGTCGATCACGGCCAGTACAACATATCCAGTCACAGCGTGCCTCCATCACGGATCAGATCACAAACCATATACATTCTTAGATACTGCGTGCTCCGAGGTCGATCACGGCCAGTACAACATATCCAGTCACATCGTGCCTCCATCACGGATCAGATCACAAACCATATTCTTAGTTACCGCGTGCTCCGAGGTCGATCACGGCCAGTACAACATATCCAGTCACAGCGTGCCTCCATCACGGATCAGATCACAAACCATATTCTTAGTTACCGCGTGCTCCGAGATCGATCACGGCCAGTACAACATATCCAGTCACAGCGTGCCTCCATCACGGATCAGATCACAAACCATATTCTTAGTTACCGCGTGCTCCGAGGTCGATCACGGGAAGTACAACTGTGACTGGATATGTTGATATGTGTACTGTCCAACAAGCATGCATAAATTTCTAAACACACGACCCGGCAAACCGAAACTACAGCCCCACAGGCGAAAAGAAAGAGAGAGATTATGATCATGAAACGGAATACCGTCGCCAATGAACAATTCTAAACTTATTTCAAACGAACTTCCCTCGGTTTGCTGCCACAAGCACAAAATTTCCCGCCGACATTAAAGTTTGTACACAATTTGAATTGCAAATGACCGCCGGAATCAGTTGCACGCTCGAGTTGCACGAGTCCCTTTATACAAGCTCTTTCACACATGCAGGCTATTTACATATTACACGTGGCGAACTAAACGTTTCCAGACTAAACTTTGAAAGCAACAACAACAAACCCGGCACATGAAGAAACGGTAACTGAAAGGGCCAAAAACCCTACTAAATAAGGTGACTGAAAATTGCACGACACTGAGAAGGTCTGATAAATAGGAAATAGGTCATACAGAACCAATATACGATACCACATTAGCCGGAGCGTTCGGGCCGCGCTTCAACTAGTCAAATCGTTCGTCAACCTCGCAGCTACTGAATTTGCTGGTCGACCAGCGCTTGACCTTCGGGTGACTACCAGCGTTCACTACGTAGCGAACGCTGGTAGTCACCCGAAGGTCAAGCGCTGGTCGACCAGCAAATTCAGTAGCACAGTTGTAATAACGGAATAATGTAAAAATGTACTACTTGCCCTGCTGCCGGTGGACGAGGAGCTTGCTCCTCCTCTATCACACTTTACCATATTGCGTAGCGAGTAAGTCGGGCTCTACTGAGCTGGCAGCCAAAACGTCCTTCGTCTCGGTCCAAGTGAATTGAAAGAGGGAGAGCGTGCTTTGTGTTTTCCTTTATATACTCATCTGCATATAACTAATCCCCAGCGATCATATTTACAATTCAAATGGCGTGTGAATAGTATCCTATTCTAAGCGGTCTTCCCCGCTCTATAATGGCTAAGTTATGGGGAAATTGGTAGCCGGCAACAAAGGAGACTCAACCGATCGAAAGAACTGGCCCAAGAGACCCAACACTCAAACCTAAAGAAAGCACAGACACGTTGAGTTTGCTTCAACACGAATAGCATGATCAATTATATTCTGTTATATTCAAAGGATCAAAGCACTTCCAGATCTCCCAGTCGGGGAACTAAGGGTACATATGGGTGGGGAAGGAGCCAGCCCAGGGGATAACAGCCCTGCGCGCCGTTCGGTGGAACCGAAAGGGAATAAGACTCCCCTGCAAGCACTGTTACACCCATGGATGGAGGGAAAAAGATAAATATAACTGATAAATAAATAAAACATGCTTACATCACTATGGCAGCCCAACATTTCATGGCAAACAAACTTTAATGACTAACAAAAGCTCTCCGGCCAATAATGACATAAAGCCTCGAACAGAGGAGCTACAATGAATATTGTCCTTAAATTGGCGCTCCAAGGGCCCCTGTTAAAGGAATAAACAACGTAAGCCCATCCATATAAGACAGCGACATATGAAATAACAGACATGAAACGACCAGTAAACGGGCGAGACAATCGCATCAATCTGGACAAACGAGTAAAGCGGCGGAACGACCGCAACAGTACCTGGGACGGACAGAAAACAGGGGGCCGGGAACGATCGCAACGATCAAGAACGACAAGCAAACAGGCGGAACGACCGCAACCATAACTGGAAACGACCAGTAAACAGGCGGGCCAACGTCGACAATCTGGAATTTACCGACCAGCAAATATATGCGGACTCACCGCGACAATCCGGAATTTACCGACCGGTAAGCAGGCGGACCAACATAGACATAGACATCCATAGACATAGACTTTATTTAGTACCAGTAGTTTACATACAATTTTTTATTAACTTATAAGATAAGTTAATAAATGAAGAAAAGTTATGTTTTGCGGGTTAAGTAATATAACTGGATTATTAGGTACAAGCTATCTACAATAACGCTAGGTTAACCGAGATAGATAGATGAGAATATAATTTATTTTGAAAAATATAATTTGGTCGGTCAATGAAGAACAAGAAAAATCCAAATACATACATACAATAATATAATAATAATACAGTATAAGCATAAGCTGACTTGATGACTCAGTCATATAAACTTATATTTAAAGTGAACAGATAAGATGAAGTAATATAAAATCATTAGTTACATGGATCAAGAAAATATATAAATACTTGATATATAATAAACAAATAATGTAATCGATAAATACAGTATATATTAGATGATAGAATATAAAATGAATCATGTGGAGTAAGATTTCAATAATTGATCATTAATTTTTTCTTTGAATTTGAATCTATTTAATCTTTTCATGGACTCATCGATTTCATTCCAAATTTTAGCACCAGAAAATTTGATATCTCGCTATTTTCGCGGAAATCATTAGAGGAATAATATTTGAAATTGGATTGTAACGGAAGATGGATATCAGGATCTAGATTCGATAAATTATTAGAGTTTGTAGAGTGGAATTATGTTATTATGTTAAGTACATGTATGCTAATTGCTAACCATAAGCTATTTAACAATTAGTCACCAAAGGCGAGGTGAATATCGGTGAATAATAACCGAGACGAAGACTAATTGTTTTAGTAGAATTACACAGGTGATTATTTGAAAAAATAAAAATAAATAAGCATTTTTCATATTTCCATTTTGTCAAAACGCTGTAAGTAACTACCGAGAAATAGGCCGAAGTTCTCGACCAATCAGCGCGCTTGATTTTCTATAATAACCTGTGTAATTCTACTAAATACAAATAGTATATTAAGAGTAAATATTAGTAATAGCAAATTTAGCTGTAGGTCAACAGAGTTTTTCGAGATCGTCAGCATTGGTAATGCAGATTGCTGGACTAGATCCGTCCTTTCTTAGCAGAATCTTTCCATACTTTGTCCAAATGAATTTATAATCGAGTTCTTTCTTCTTCTGTAAACAACGATTGAACAGTAGATGGTTTCTTCGTGTAAGGCTCTCCGCTATAAAGATTTTCTGTGCAGAATGTCTTTCCGATTCCAAGATCTCGTGTTGATTTATTTCGAAGCAGTGATCTTGCCTTGTAAAAAGCATCGCGTACGTCGCGGCGGACAAATTTTACAATGATCGCCTGGTCACGTTTGGTCGAGTCTTGATTATTGGACTTGGGATCTCTCAAGCGATGACTTACTGAGATATCATCCTCACAAATATCAACATCGATTAAGTCACCAACCTTTCGAATGATTTCACTAGTGGTTTCATCTTTATGACGTGGCACACCTCGACTTTCGAGACATTCGCGGCGTAGATACTGTTCCATGTCGTTTAGATCATCCTTGATTTGGTCGAGTTCGTTTATAATGATTGACGAATCTGACGGGTTAGTCTAGAGTTGTCTTGCAGAAGATCTGACTTGAAGGACTTTAGATCATCAACTTTCTTGATTAGGCCGTCATAACTGTTGCTGAGGAATGAAACTGATCGTTCTATCTCGTCAATCTTTGATAACTTGGTAATTATTGGTCTAAGTTTTGTATCTATCGATTCGTTGATCTTCTTTTGAGTATTCTGATCCATATTTTTAAAAACGAAAAAAGTAAAGATTATACACTGAAAGAGTGAATTTGTGTCAGAGTGAAGAGAGACGCTATGACACCGTGACCGTGAGTTATCCAACCGCGACAATCTGGAATTTACCGACCAGAAAACAGGCGGACCAACCGCGACAATCTGGAATTTACCGACCAGTCGCATGACATATGCGAACTCACCGCCATAATCTGGAATTTACCGAACAGTTGCATAAAATAGTATATGCGGACTCACCGCGACAATCTGGAATTTACCGACCCGCAAACATGCGGACTCACCGCGACAATCTGGAATTTCCCGACCAATGCAGACTCGCTGCGACAATCTAGAATTTCCCGACCAGTTGACATGCGGAATCACCGCGACAATCTGGAATTTCCCGACCAGTTCACATGTTGAAACACCGCCATAATCTGGATAGACCACTGAGCTACACGGGCGGATCAACTGAGCCTAAAAGAAATGAAAATATAGAACAAAACCAAAGTAGTAAACATCAAAGTTTATGACTACAATATCGAAAACGCATGATAAACATTCCTTAATGCAAGTGAGTAAAGAAACACAATGGGAACTAATTATGAAGGCATGTGAAAGCGAGCGTAACACGTGGAATGAAAAGGCGACGAGAACCAATTAAATATGCAAATGCCACTGAAGCAGCCCAAACTAAAGCAAAGTAAAATAACCTGCAAATAACCATGTTAGAGAGACTCGAGACAAAAAAAGCAGAAAATACGAGTAAAATAACTAGGCAACCCGCGTGAGGGGAATATAAAGAAGTGAGCGGAAGCCACCAGGAACAATGACATGACTACAACACAACGGCCATGTGGAGCGAACCACAAGAACGGTAAACAACTCTGAAGCAAATAGAACCGCGATAAGAACCACCGTTTACCTACAAGTCCAAGTATTCCCTAATAGAATGAACACCACACCATAAGAACCTTCAGAGCCTGGACGAGCGAATGTGAAGAACTCCAGCATCCTGAGCTGGCGGGGACTGAAGCAGTGGAACTGTTGAAAGTAGAGAAGAGAGAAAGCCACGAACATCGACGACTTGAAGTTCAGAAGGGTTGCGTGCCTGAAATTATGGAGCAGGACGTTGGGAAGCCATACACTGGAAGAAGCATTAAATGTAGACCTTTGTGAAGACGACACTGTTCGCTGCTCAACGCTTACTATCGAGTGACGATGAGGCATGGTTACTCAGCCCTTATATACGCTGTGAGAGACCGCTGAGCATAGTTGTATTATCCACAAATAAACTCCTTGATTTACTCCCTACTTCTACTCGCAGCAAGTCCAGCTGATTACACGGCGTGGACTGCCTGTGGCAGACTGGGCTTTTTTCTGGTTAGACCGTCCATTCCATCCCGGCCACAGGAAGTCCAAGAAGAGCGAGAGAAACATGTGATTCGAAAAAAAACGATTTTCTGCCGGTCCGTTTCTGAGTGGAGTAAACGAACTGAAAGCAGGTCAGGACCCTGATAGATCGCCATTCTATTACATATCAAAAGCTCTTGATCGAGCGAATAGAGAAAGTATTTAATTGCCTTGCCTACGGAGTGAGCACTCAAAATATATCGATCCCAAAACACACTAAATAGACCTCTTATCCTAAATTAAACACCTCACAGCACTCAAACAACTACTAATCTTTATTTCTTGAGTATAATTAGAAGTTTGATATTCTTAAAACCCATTCCTGAAGCGAAAATCGAACTACACTGATACAAGTATAAACTTGAGCGTACCACAGGAAACCCAACGTTTACAAAATGACACAGGAAGCCCAAAACATAGTGCTAGAGATTGCGCGGAGTAGCCGGAGTTCCTGCTGATCATCCTACACGCCGAGTCAACGCTCAATGAGCGTCTAGTCTATTATTTGATGACAAACGATTGCGCATGCAAGCAAACATTGAGCGGCATTCCAACGAGAGAGACACGTGTCAAAATATTCGGGATTCATTCGGGTTATGTTCGGGTTGTGTTCGGGTTGTTCAGCGAGGATCAGCGAGAAGGCAGGGATGGCTTTGGCAAGACGCCACGGCATGTATAAAGGTAATTTTGTTGTCCTATTCGGTATCCCTCACTAGTTTTGGGTATATAGTGGTTGTAATATCATATTTAAAGCTATTTCTGTGTGGTTTACTCGAGTAACCACTGCCATTCTCTTCTATTAAATCTACTAACGAGTATCGAGGATTCGATCTGATATAAATTAAAAATGGCGCCAAACTGAAAGATCATATTTTCCTACCAAATTCGTGTTTAACATCTTCAGGGTTTTTAACTTCTTATAGATAAATTCATATACAGAATTGGTGTCCATTACCGTCAGTAAATATACTTATACATGTAATCAATTTCATAAAAAAGCTTTATCTTGCAATTGCAAATGGCGGACGTCCAAGTCTTTTGTACAAGGTTTAATCTTGCTATCTTCTTCTTCTTCCAAATACGAGCACTCCTTCTATAGAGACGATTATTTGCTCGGTGCAGTGCACAGTTGAGAGCAGACACTGAGGTTGGTCACTGCCAGAGGTTTGTTTACGTCCTCAGTGGTTCTTTTACGTACCTCTGTAGTGTGGAGAGACGGGACCGCCATTGTACATGGTCATCCGAGCAACGTGAAGGCCTTACCATTTGTAGATGCAATCACAAAGGCAGCACCGTCTCCTCAATTATTTTAAGACCACAAACCTCCCGCACAATACTCAATAGACCGGTACTCAACCAACTGAGATAACCGGGTGGCAGTTACATTCGATATTTCTATAGTACATTCACAATTTTATTTAATTTATTTGTATGATTAAATCTAATTTTCTTAAATCTTTGATAAATAATAAATCAGGAATTCATTTTACTTGATTTTATAGTTGACACGACGATAATAATAATAATGCAACTTTTCTTGCAAGGTTGCATGCAATGGTTGCAGAAGTAGAACTCGATCCTACTTCTGCAACGCTTCTTCAACTCTTGCATGCAATGTTACATGAAAAGTTGCATTGTGTGTCCAAGCCTTCCAAACAGGTAGAAGCTGAGATAATGTCCAATCATGTTATCCACCTCTCCGCTTTCAATATTCTGACTGGTAGCACATTTACCATAGGAAACTAAACATAAGTGTTATTACAATATTTGTTTATTTGTGCATAGCCATACAATAACTAGTAGAGTGCAAACCATATGTCCGTGAAATAGTGCTATTACTAAATAGTACTAAATAGTGTTATCTCTATTGTTTTCTATTGTTTCGTCAGTGCTATTTAGTACTAATTAGTTAGTACTGTTTCACGGACATATGGTTTGCACTCTACAATGAAGCAGCAACAACATTGTTTTGTTTATACTTTAAAACAATAAATTATTCGCTGAAAGTGAGGTGAATATTTACCAAGACGAAGTAGATCTAGAGGTAAATATTCACCATTTATATTACCTAAGTCCTAAATTATCAAGGATTTAGAGGGTATAAATCACTCACAATTTCTATGTAGATTCTAAGAAAACCATTTGTAAAGTCAGGAAAACAGAGGGCCGAGGGCATTATACTGTAGGATATTTATGCCCGCAAGTGACGTCAATGTATCATGCGTGCGAATGATGGTTTATGCAAATTAGCTGAATTTGCCACAGGTATTTCTGCATCAAAATGTAAAATTAAAACAAGATGGCCGAAGGTGAAGTTCAGTTGAGTCACTTCTCTATAGATTTAGACTTTCTTTTGAACTAAATCCTTGATAATTTAGGGCTTAGGAAATATAAATGATATTAATGAGATCTTTTTGGGGGCATGATGGTTTATTTAGGTCCATTAAGTTCATTTATGCCCTTGCTGCGCTCGGACATAGATAACCTTCATTGGGCCTAAATAAACCATTATGCCCTCAAAATATCACATTAATGTTATATTAATCATTAAGGCTGAGGCGAATAAGTGTTTTAGTATAACTTTAGACCTGAATATCAGAGAAAAAACGACATTCAGGATAACAGTTAATTTTTGCTTCTGCTTAATCTGGATTGTTCAAAAGCGAACATCATAATCACCGCTCCTTTTGATATCAGAGGCAGTAGGCACTGACTGGACTACCGTGTTGTTTAATTTGAGTTTAAATAAAGGTGTCTATCTATCTATCTATCTATCTATCTATCTATCTATCTATCTATCTATCTATCTATCTATCTATCTATCTATCTATCTATCTATCTATCTATCTATCTATCTATCTATCTATCTATCTATCTATCTATCTATCTATCTATCTATCTATCTATCTATCTATCTATCTATCTATCTATCTATCTATCTATCTATCTATCTATCTATCTATCTATCTATCTATCTATCTATCTATCTATCTATCTATCTATCTATCTATCTATCTATCTATCTATCTATCTATCTATCTATCTATCTATCTATCTATCTATCTATCTATCTATCTAACTAACTAACTAACTAACTAACTAACTAACTAACTAACTAACTAACCAGTGATTATCTTCTCATAGTCACTGGATGTCCACCAATCAGAGCATGCAAAACTCTGTATTCATGTCTAAAATTGTATTAATTGTCTTTAAAATGTTTGTTTTATGTATGCAATTACTATATTTTATATTGAATAGGATGAAATAAGTATGGATGTTGATGCAAATGGCATCAGGGAATCTCACAAAGTACAAAACATAGATGTAAAGCAAGAACCCATAGATCCAGATGAGAGGCATTGGGCAAAAGAAGTTGGACATAATGTAAAGTACACAGTTTTTCATTTTGAATTGTTGTTTCTGCAAATTGCACATGTATAATTTACATCTAAAATTATGTTATTGATGATGGCTATGATTGTGATTACAAGTGACAATAATTATATATGCTCATGTACAGTATTAAAAACAAAATTAACAGACCATGAATTAAAAAAACATTCACAGATAATAATAATAATAATAATAATAATGTATAATTTATATAGCAGCCTATCCAAGACTCTAAGGTGCTTTACAGTATAATCTACATGTAGTATGCAATTAAGGTGACTCCGTTTTAATTCTCGGTCATAACTTCCTCTGCTTTTATGCAATTGCCTTTAAACATTGGAAACAATTAGAGCTATAATTCACCTATAATACAATATAATTCGATTGCACTGCAGAACATTTAAAAAAAAATTATTAGAACTTAAGTAAAGTCAATGTTTTGGATAAAAGTGGATCTTGCGAAAAATCTGTCCATTTTTTTTGGATGAAAGTTTTAGAATCACTTTAGATTGACATAATTCATAACCTGACCAAGTTTTAGCAAAATCGTTGGAGCTAAAGCATGGCCGCATGAAGGCCACCATGTATTAGCACTGAAATTATCATGCCGCCGTGCTTTAGCTCCAACGATTTTGCTCAAACTTGGTCAGGTTATGAATTATGTCAATCTAAAGAGATTCCAAAACTTTCATCCAAAAAAAAACGGACAGATTTTTCGCAAGATCCAATTTTATCCAAAACATTGAGTTTACTTAAGTTCTAATATTATTTAAAAAAATGTTCTGCAGTGCAATCGAATTATATTGTATTATAGGTGAATGATAGATCTAATTGTTGCCAATGTTTAAAGGCAATCGCATAAAAACAGAGGAAGTTATGACCCAAAGTTTGTCATAGACGAGTGTGCCGAGAATTATAACGGAGTCACCTTAAGTATAAAAATATGATGACTTTACAATGTTAGTTACAATTTAGACTTTAAACTTCTCAGATTTTCCTTTGGGTTTATGCAATTACAGTTCATTGCCTTTGGCAGGGCAAATAACTTCCACTCGTCCGCTCGTCTGAGACGAGTAGTTTTTATTTCGGACAACTAGATTTCCCAAAGCACTCGTCCGACCGGACGAGTAAAACGTACTGCGTACAATATAAGCTACTATTTTCTTTAGGTTTTGCAAATCTTTTGAATCAACATCCCTTGTATTCGCGACTTGCGAAACGAGTAGGGGATTGGGGCGAGTTTGGTCTCGCAAAGGCTCTTGGGGCTGTTACAGGGGACGCTTCGGCCATTTTGTTGAAGTCTGAAGAGAAGTGTAGGGTATAGATAACTATGAAGTTCAATTGCTGTGTTCCTGGATGTGAAATTAACTATAGAAACAAGCCAGAAGACGTAGAGTTTTACTGCATTCCCAAGGACCCCGAACTGCGGAAAACTTACAATCATATCCTCAGAAATGACAGTTTAAAGCTCGCTTCTACAAATACTCGTGTCTGCTCGACTCACTGGGAAGGAGGTAGAAAACTTAGCAGAACACATCTACCATCTGTATTTCCGTGGACAGTTACAGCAAGCAAAAGGAGGGCTATAGCGAAAGCAACAGAAGATGAGATTTTAATGCACAAGAAGAAAAAAGAAAACCAATCGAGAACCAAGTGAAAGGATTGAGTTACAGAACGATCAAGCTGTAGACAGTGTAGTGGAGGTCGCTGTAGATATTCATATTAACCAAGCAGCAAGCCCTGACCTACATGTTGAAATGAACGACAGTTCAGAACCAAATCAGCCTACATATGTGAACGGTTCGAACATAGAAGACATATTTGAAATTGAAAAACTTCAAAAGGAAAATGAATTTCTTCGAGAGGAACTTGCAGATGCAAAGGAAGAAATTAAAAAACTTCAGTCTTTGATTGATAAAAACAAACGCTTTGACATTGAAAAGTACAAGCACAGTGATAAGGACATTGAATTTTACACAGGATTTAGCAGTTACAAGATGCTGATGGTTTGTTACAACCTTATTGAGCAGTCAGCTAAGCACATGAGCTATGGTAAACATGAGCGAACAAATGTCAAGATTGGACGACCAAGAACTCTATCAACATTACAGGAATTTGTGATGGTATTAGTGCGTTAGTGCGTGCTGAGGCTAGGCTTATTTGAGAGAGATCTGGCACACAGATTTTGTATTGCAGAATGTACTGTATCTATTATTGTTAGAACATGGCTGAGATTTCTGAAGGCAGAATTTGAACCACTGATAAAATTACCACCAAGAGATATAATTCACCTTCACAGCCCTAAAGCATTCAAGGAACTGTTTCCCAAAGTTGTCATAATAGTTGACTGCACAGAAGTGGAGATGGAGAGACCCTCTGCGCTAGATTCCCAGTCTGCTTGTTATTCCTCATACAAGAGTAGACCGACAATGAAGTCACTAATGGGGATAACACCAAGCGGTGTACTAGCATTTGTAAGCGAGTTTTTTCCTGGGAGTTCATCTGATAAGGAAATCACAGTGATGAGTGGTTTCCTTCAAACATTGCAGCATGGAGATGAAGTGATGGCAGATAAGGGGTTTAATGTTCAAGATGAGCTTGCCTCTGTCGGTGTTTCACTGGTTATGCCTGCCTTCTTAAAGGGGAAAACCCAGTTCTCAGTTGAAGAATCCAACAAGAATAAGGCCATTGCTAGTCTAAGGATCCATGTGGAGCGACTGATGGAAAGACTGAAAAACTGGCATATTTTAGACAGAAAAATACCTATTTCAATGGCACCATTTGCTTCTGATATTATTATAGTAATTGGGGCTTTATCAAATTTCCTACCTCCTTTAATTTCCTGAATTCATACAAGCTCTGTAGTATTATTTTGAGACAAATCAGTTGGATTACATAGTTCTGAGTTTATGAAGTACTTCCAAGTTTCAGAGTTTTATTTTATAAAGAAGAAGAAGAAGAATTTCTATAGCGCTATCTACACATGTACATATGCTGATCAACAATGCTTTACAATAAATCAATTAAATAATATATCAATATATTTTTTAGTGTTTGTACTCTAATCCACCAGTCAAGTGAAACCCCCCCCCCCCCTTGGGCATTAGCAGGGGAAAGTGGGGACTTTCACTTCAAATTCACTACCTTTTCATTCCCCGGTAGGTGGGGAATACACTTCTTTCACCCCTTCGCCTTCCAGAGCGGGGAATAGGCAGGGGATTCACGACTCACAGGCGGGGGAGTTCACCATTCATTTCCTCCCCGGTGACACTGGCTTTAAATTGAGTAAAAAGTGAATGCCGGGGGTTTGACTTGACTGGTACATAATAAATACATTTAGTGGTAATAAATACACCATATAAACATTATTTTGATCATTTTGATCGTCTTACAATTTAAAAACTGATTATATAACTAATCACTTCTCAATGCAAGGTCAAGCCTTGGGAGTCCATATTTAATCCTAGGGAAGGCAATTTCTGGGCATATATGATTGTCATAGAACTTTTCAATTTTTTTCTTTACACAATCCCACCATTCAGCATCATATTGCACTCTCTCAATGTACAGTTCTGAGCCTGTTGATCCTTTGACGACAAAGTCATTCCATCTTCTTTCGGTCACATACATAGCTTGCTGTATTTGGTAAAAATACTGGTGATTCCTGTTAATTCTTATGTTGGTTCCATCAAACTTCAAACACATTCTCTTTCGCAGAAGGGCATGCTCTAGAGATTCACTATCATCCATCTGTATGTGTTTCATTTCTAGAAGTCCATTAGGGTCATCTACAGAAGGATCATATACAATTCCATCAGGGCTTGCACCTAGCCATCCTTCAGTTTTGCTGATTACAAGACCTGAACTTGAGACAGTTATTCCATTATGTCCACATTTGATTTGTTTGTCTATATACAGTGCTCTTATTTCTGGTTCTTTTGCTATTCCCTCCAGCATGTATTTTGTAGGCTTGACATTAGAGTATAGACATTCTCGTACAGCCTTGGTTGGTGAGGTTGTAGGTTTCATAACAGCAACTCTATAACATTTCGATGCGGTAATTCTGCATTTTCTGTGAAAGTGCCAAAGAAAACTATCTGATTGCAGTCTTGTTTTTTCTTCTATTTCTGCTACATTTTCTGTTGACATATTCAATTTCATTTTAACTCTCTGACACCTATCTTTAATTCCTTGTAAGGATATTGGATTTTCAGTCTGTTTGATAGGTGAAATAAGCCCTAAAGGATCACTGCGGGTAGTATGTTCATGTTCTTTTTCAAGAGTACTTGGTGTTGAGTTGGCGGGTGTTGAGTTGGCAGGCACCTCTTGTGGTAGAATATGACACCAACCTATAGCTTGCCCAGTTTCATTTTGAATTTCTTTCAGCTGATTAAGCATTAATCGTAGCTTTTCGTCAGGCCAATTTCGGTGATGTGGAGCTCTTACATCCTTGTCATTTTCAATTAATTGTCTGCGTACATGTTTTTCCTTCCCATGCACATGCTTTGAAAACTTCATAGTATTGATAGGCTGCACTGGTCCTTTCCTCTTTGATGGGACACTCCATTTACACGTTTTAGATGTACATGAAACATCGGATTGCTCAACATTTGAATTTTTCTTGTGCAAAGATTCCATTGCAAACAATGTTGCTGCCACATGATTACACCTGCCATCCACTCCTGCAGGGCAGCCACACTTGCCTTGAAGAACAAAGCCGATTGAAGAAATAACAACATAGCAAGTATAAACTGACGACTTCTTCATAGAGGGTAGTACTTGACTTTTGATGTAGTGTTTTCCATCCTTTGCCAGATGATACATAGAAATAACATGGTTTGACATAAAAAAGTTGTAGCCCTTAACGAGGGGTTTCGCCGTAGCAATCTGCTTCTTGCAAGCAACATTTTCTATCATGTATCGCCAGACAGTTCCAAATGAAACCTTTGGAGCATTAGAGAGATCAACAGAATATCCATCTTTTGGAAAGCTGGCAATGTCTTGCTCTCGTGGCCCAGATTCGGTTAGAACTCCTTGTCGAGCTTTTTTCCGTATCAGGTTTAAACTACCATCAGGGTCTCGTAGATACTTTCTGTCGAGTCCAGTTTTCATGTAATCATTGACCCTATGTTGAAAAACATGCATTGAGATAACTGACATTAACATGAAACCGAAAGAAATACCCCGATACAAAATCGATATTGGCTAAGTTCGATGTGTTTACTACAACACAAGTTTACCTTTTCCTTAAATCCGCAAGCTTTCCAGACGTTTTAGCACCTCTACATAGAAGCCATCGTCTCAAAACAGAGCAGCTACATTCTTCCACATGTTTATTTAGTTTTGCGCCAGGAATGTCGTCTTCGGTCAAAATTATCTCGGTTTCTTTACTCGTCACAACTTCTTCTACTACGATGTCCGCCATATTTGTTTCTGAGCGTCCCCTGTAACAGCCCCAAGAGCCTTTGCGAGACCAAACTCGCCCCAATCCCCTACTCGTTTCGCAAGTCGCGAATTAACGTGAGAAATAAACACCAATTATTTACCTCGATCATTCGGGTCATGTAGGGTTTGACTTCTAGCATGCTTTGCATCACGTAACTGCCGGCCTAGCTAGACGCGAGACATGCATTTTCCCGACCAACATTCGAAAAACCTTAAATGTTTAAAGAAATTGAGAAGGAATCCGTATTTGTCCGATATATTGGCAAGGAAGGTGAAGTGACAACCACGTTTGTTGACATTGTCGATCTCCAGTCTGGAAACGCGGAAGGTATGAAAACTGCCAATATTTTGGTTCCGTTATTAATTATTACACACTTTATGCGCCTAGAGCTATTCTGTATCAGGCGCTATATAAATGCATATTATTATTACACATGAATGCTTATTGTTCAAATGTAAGAATAGTCAATAAACATTGCTTTACTCAAGTCATATAGTTAGTTAGAAAGAAAAACAGCGATCAAGGAGACGGTGCATAATTTTATTCGATTTGCATACTAATTAGCGTGAGACCACTCTTTTCTTATTGGTCAATTATTGTAAGGTGACACGGCTGACTGAGTTCTGATTCTGGCCATTGACATAATGATACTCAAATCTTAATTCGGAATATCATTAATTCCAGAGAAAACTACTTTATTATTTCACAGTACAAGTCAAAAAGCCCTTTTAATTTAATTCATTGTCTTGCTTGTTTTTATTTTATTTATGTTTCTTTTTTCGTTATTAATAATAAATATTGGTGTATTTCTCTAGTAAATCGTCTCTCATTTTTGGACAAGTAGATTTATCATTCGGACAACTAAAATCTAAAAACCACTCGTCCAATGGACAAGTGGAAAGAAGAAAAAGTTTTTTGCCCTGCTTTGGGTTTTTGCAATTTAAGTGTTATAATTATTACAGTATATTTTGTTGTACAAATAACATGATCACCAATCCTAATTTATGATGTATCATAATTGTTTATTACAACATGATACAATGTTTACAGTATATTAATCATATTCATTTTGAAATCACTAGTAAATCCTGCAATCTGGGTAAAAATGGGCTCGAAACGACATGATTTCCAATACAAGTTGCACTCTATGCAGTTCAATTACCATTATATACAATTGTATATTTGGCAATTGAACTTCATATTGTTTGGTCTATTGCTACGCGGTTGTGAAATTTTGTAAAACTCATGATTTCAGACGTAATAATATTCATGACAAAAAAATTGATTCTGATTGGCTGATGAGAGCATTGCAGAAAATAGGAAATTCAGTGCAGAAAAAAGGAAATTCAGTGCACACATTTCTCGATTCTGAATAGCTAAAACAATCTTAAAACCAAACGTTTCCTCGACTTTGGTGTTAAAAACAATGCTATACGTATTCACCAAAACTATGGCTTTTTGATAAAAAAGAACTAGAATGGTGAAAAAAATGTCAAGAAAGTAATGATTATGTTGTGCTTTAATCTGAATAAAATTTAGTTGAAGTGTGCATGCTGCTGATGCCATTACCACACCATCAAGTGAGCGCAGCTGCGTTTGTTTTCTTCAGAATGTTGGTCTTTTTCCATCTGTCTTTTTCAGGGAAATTACCATAACTTTTGGCTTTTTTCATGTAAATTATTAAAATTATTAAATTATCAAAATCAGGTGATAAATAAATAAAAAATTGTTGTTGTTGTTAAAAGGAAAATTTATGGTTTTTCTTGTGCAATATGGAATAAATTTGAACTTGTGGGTTCAAATACATGTATTTGTTAGTGTTGCATTGCAGAAACTGAGATCATGGCTGATTGTCAGGGCTTCCCTGTTATTTGTTTGCCGGTTTTGGAACCCCAAAAGAAATCATGTAATTCATAATAATAACTAATAATAATAGCGACCACAATGCACTATGGTCTGCGAATGCATTGTGCAATATTCAACAAAGCTCAACAAGTTCAAATAACAACAATAACAATAACTTTAAATTTATTCCAAATTGCATGAGATAAACCATTTGATTTCAATTCCTTTTCATACATGTACATAATGTATTTGAAAAATTTAAGCAAAACATGTAGTATTTTGCAATGCTGATCTGATTGGCTGACAACATTTCCTATTGTATTTTAACCAATTAAAATCAATATTATGTATGTTCTTAGGTATTTTTGTAGCTACTGCCTTCTGGGAAGGTGTAGCTACTATGCCATCGAGTGTGTAAGTAAATATGTACAACTAAGTAGTCCAAATTTTCGACTCTGAATCGTTCAGAAAATCCGATTGAAGTGAGTTGAATTACTTGAGCAAGAGCAAAGACGAGCGAAGACTAGCAAACCTTTTCCCAATGATAACCGATGAATTTTTGTTCTCGTCTCGACCAGCATTTTCTTTGAATGCATTTTGTCGATTTTGTCAACTCTCATTAATAATCGACTTATCGATTGCAACGTCGAAGCGACGTTATCTCCATGTGCTCGATGTGTGGCAGGACAAAAAACTTTTTCTCCTTTCCACTTGTCCATTGGACGAGTGGTTTTTAGATTTTAGTTGTCCGAATGATAAATCTACTTGTCCAAAAAAAAAAGACGATTTACTAGAGAAATACACCAATATTTATTATTAATAACCAAAAAAGAAACATTAATAAAATAAAAAACAAGCAAGACAATGAATTAAATTAAAAGGGCTTTTTGACTTGTACTGTGAAATAATAAAGTAGTTTTCTCTGGAATTAATGATTTTCCAAATTAAGATTTGAGTATCATTATGTCAATGGCCAGAAACAGAACTCAGTCTGCCGTGTCACCTTACAATAATTGACCAATAAGAAAAGAGTGGTCTCACGCTAATTAGTATGCAAATCGAATAAAATTATGCACCGTCTCCTTGATCGCTGTTTTTCTTTCAACTTGAGTAAAGCAATGTTTATTTACTATTCTTACATTTGAACAATGAGCATTCATGTGTAATAATAATATGCATTTATATAGCGCCTGACACAGAACGGCTCTAGGCGCATAAAGTGTGTAATAATTAATAACGGAACCAAAATAATGGCAGTTTTCATACCTTCCGCGTTTCCAGATCGACAATGTCAACAAACGTGGTTGTCACTTCACCTTCCTTGCCAATATATCGGACAAATACGGATTCCTGCTCAATTTCTTTAAACATTTAAGGTTTTTAAGCATTTCGTGGGAAAATGCATGTCTTGCGTCTTGCTAGGCCCTTCTTGGCTATTATTAGGGCATGGTGTACGGTAGTTACGTGATGCAAAGCATGCTAGAAGTCAAACCCGACATGACCCGAATGATCGAGGTAAATAATTGGTGTTTATTTCTCACGTTAATACAAGGGATGTTGATTCAAAAGAGTTGCAAAACCTAAAGAAAATAGTAGATTATTAATTATACGCAGTACGTTTTACTCGTCCGGTCGGACGAGTGCTTTGGGAAATCTAGTTGTCCGAAGTAAAAACTACTCGTCTCAGACGAGCGGACGAGTGGAAGTTGTTTGCCCTGTGTGGTGTTTACGAGTCAGGTAAAGTAAGACTATTTACAACGTTTTTGTGCTTTTTGTTGCACCAGTAATCAAGTACAGCTTTCAAGCAATGCGTCCAGTGTTTTTTTGGAATATTGTTTTAGGTTTTTTGACAATCTGTTTAGAATTTCCACAAGACAAACCGGATCGCCGAACCAAGATGTTTGTTTGACAGCCATGACAGTTGAGTGATTTGAATTGCTCAATGTGTAAACGGGATATGGATCTGGCAATTCATATAAACACTTTCACAGGGTCAAAC
Source organism: Actinostola sp. cb2023 (assembly GCA_033675265.1). NCBI lineage: Eukaryota > Metazoa > Cnidaria > Anthozoa > Actiniaria > Actinostolidae > Actinostola > Actinostola sp. cb2023. The sequence goes on along the minus strand of JAUJYZ010001213.1, from coordinate 58,372 downwards.
GTATTATTTCGAATTCCTTTGGGAAACAAATTCCTTACTAGAATAAAAATAACAAAATAACTGTTTAACCCTTTGACTCCCACGGCGCCCGAAACCGCCCGTAAAAATCGATACTGCTTTGAAAAATTCTAACTTTCTGAATTTTCGTAACATCGATCTCATGGCCAGTTATTAGTGACAACTAGATAACTCTTCATATTTTAACCTCAAGTAAACTGACTTACAGGTCCGATTTCTGGGCATTAGTTCAATTTGTTTGCCATAAAAATCAAAAATGCGTGTTTTTGACGCAATTTTACACCTCGAAAATGAACGACATTTGACTTGGATTTTCTTCCAAAATACATCCTTGCGAAACAAAACGCCACTTTCTCAGCAAACTTCCATCTCTCTTCTTGATATAGTCGTGAATTTTGCCCTCTCTTTTCCTTAACTCGCCGAACAATAGCCATTTCCTTAGGACCACTTTCGCTAACACGTGTTTTCCTTCTGCACGCCCGAAAAGGATGCCGGGAAACATCCGGGAATTTCGGCATAGATCTCCCCCGAAAATCCCTCTTTTAAGAATATATAGAGTGTCGAGCCACTCGGTCCTACAGGCAAAATATTGCACCGGTTGCATTCTTTACAAGTCCAAAGTCGCCAAAAATGCCTTTGTAGGTCCTGGAATCCACCACAGAAAGACCAGAGAGACGATTTCACAATTGAGTCCGCCATTTTGAATTTCCAAACGGCAAAGTCGAAATCTGTTCGTGAATTCGTATCTAAACTCCTGAGTTCTTCCAGGAGAACGGTCTCTACCACACCAGTCAAGCTTAATGATGCTGTCCTGGGGGCTTCTGTGGTGAATAATGGCTATAAACACTCTAAAAATGCAAAATTGACCGCTCCTAGTAGCTACGAGATGCCGTTCCTCGAGGAGATTCACCAAAAGAGAAAGATTACGTCAGAACCTGAGCCCGTGGGCTTTCAGAACTGTCAAGATTTCCATGGAAACCCCTTATATGGAATCGAAATTTCCTATGACGTGATTAGGTCCAGAAAATCGCTAAAAAACTCAAAAATCTCTGGGTGTCAAAGGGTTAAGTGTCCAATGTGTTCTAGTGCTTGCACACTAATTGGGGGACACTGTACTCTCACACACACTAGTAGTAGTAGTGGTAGTACAAAAATAAAAAAATAACTGTTTATTTAAGTGTCCAATGTGTTTTTAGCGCTTGTGCACTAATTGGGGGACACTGTACTCTCACACACACTACCACTACATTCTAATATTCTATACATACAACTTTCAGCTCACTAGTTCGTTTTTATATAGGGAGGAAAACCGGAGTAACCGGAGAAAAACCCTCAAAGCAAGGGAGAGAACGAACTGACAAACTCAAATCACATGTGATCCCAGGTCCGGGAATATTACGTACTACAGTGTAATTGTTTAATACGTATATTAGCAGTTATAATTTAATTCAGTTGTTATTGTTTCAAGTATTGTCTTTTAATGCTTAAAAACAGACATTAGTATTAGTTACAGTTCTATTTTTGTTGATTAAAATTAAAATTTAAATTAGATTTGTTTTCGTAGTTATCTAAATCTTCATGTAGACCAAGGGAGCATGGCAGATTGCTGTTTGCATGTTGTCGATTTCCGATGATTATATCGTGGTATCAAAATTGCCTTGTTCCGGCTTTGGTTAAACTTGTGAACACTTGAAATCTCACTCTATCAAACGTTTGTTGTTATTTTTGTTACAACATTCAAAGCATTTTCTTTTCACATTACATTATTTTGTCCGTAATTTCCTTCATTTCTCTCCTTTATCTATTTTTTCTCTTGATCATTTCTGAACTCATTGTCTATTCATTTTATTACTGGCTTCATAGCAGTAGCTACATGCAGTCCTACATTTGTAGACTGCCTATTTTTAGTACTTGTGATTGTAAAGCGTACTGTATCTACGCTATTGAAATAAACTATTATTATTATTATTATTATTATTATTATTATTTTTATTATTATTTATTATTATTATTATTATTATTATTATTTTGTATTTTTTATCTATTTTTCTATCTCTCATTTGTAATTTGTTTTGAAGAATAAAGTTATTATTATTATGGTAATAGGACTACATGCTGTCCAATTTGGAAATAATTGGATGGAAAAAATTCTGAGGACTGCCAAAATTGGACGAGGCTGTAAGCCAATTCCAATTTTGGCAGTCAGAATTGTTTTCATCCACTTATTTCCAAATTGGACAGCATGTAGTCTTGTTACTTTTTAATAATATCATTTCTGAGTTTCAATGTTTTTAATATATCATTTCTGAGTCCCAAATTAATATTTAATTAGGACAGTTTGAAAAATATGAAAATAATAATAATATAATAATACCATAGGTGCTTGTATGGGATTATAGATAGATGATACAATTACATAATCATGTAATCTGCTCTGTGTTACAGCTTTTCTACACTGTGTTACACTTGAAATACACTTGTGATTTCAAAATGAATATACAGTCAATGCCATTAATAACTTTCTCACTCTGTTCTCACACTGAGGTGATGTTTAATGTTTGCTTTTGAAATTAAAATTTCACGTGTGCAAAACGAATATAGAATGAGACATGTGACATTTATTGTATTGTTTTCAAAAACTCATGCATAATTAATGTACAATTCATCCAATCAGAAGGACGAAATCCATCATGTGCATGTACCTTTATACCCGGTAATGCACTGCTTATTAGTATTCTTTATATAAAGAATTCTAATAAGGGAAGGTCTCATATTGGTGTCATATCATTGACCTCCCAGTTCCCTGTACAGGACGACATATATGTTGAAAGATTGCTCCTTGGTCACACTTTCGGACTTGTTCAAATGTGGGATCTTTTTGAGAGTATCAGTAGTATTGGTGTGCATGTGTGAGGCGTTAGAAGCAACACGATACTGCTATGTTTGTGTTTTCCTTGCTGTTTTCTTACTGAAATCATCCGAAAATGTATTACTTTGGAATATCGTTTTTGAAGCTGTTCACGTTTTATCGGGTCTAAAACCACTCAGCTTCGTTTCATGGTTTTAAATGACATTGACTGTAATTAAGATATATTTTAAATTTTGTTTTTGTATATCCGTAGGCGAAGTCAAATAAAATAAAATAAGTAATTTTTATTTAATGTACACGTATGCCCAGTAGTATAGAGAGTACTACAGTACATCATATATAGGATACAGCTTTCATATGGAGATACATGTATACAGCCAATTGCAAAAATTATGTAAATCAAGTATATCAGTATATCCATATATCGGGTGCATTATGGGTAATTGAAAACGTCACCTAAATGCAGTTCCACGTGAGCAACTTTGGTGAAACTCTAGAAGGTTATGTAATTTAGTCTCTAGTTTGTTGTTTGTAAGTCTCTGCTGCATATTTTGTGGAAAAACTCTAAAATAGTAATACCCATAATGCACCCGATATATGGATATACTGATATACTTGATTTACAGAATTTTTGCAAAGGGCTGTACATGTACATGTAGGATACAGTTTCTAAAAGCTAAAAAAAAACTTGTTTGCTTGATTGTACACAAGGTGTATGCTATTGTAGCTTCATTTCAAATACGCATTAGCAATGTTATGTAATACATGTATATACAATATGAGCGGCCAATCTGTATGGGGGTGACAATTTTTAAATCCCATACAGATTGGACACAAATATTGTATATTACTTATCAAATCCAACAATTTATAACTGGATATTTTACTATAATTTTGATGATAGGAAGCAGTTTGGCCAAGAAAATTCAACTTAAAATAATAAAAATAATAATTACATATAAAGAGGGTTATTCTACATAATTTAGAGTATTATTATTATTATTATTACTATTATTGTTATTTGTTATCATCATTTCCCTGATGATGGGTCAAAGACCCGAAAGCTTGTAGAAAAATACACAAAACTCTAAATAACGTAGAAGAAACCTCTTTATATGTAATGAATCTTCTTTGAAATAATGATAATGTTTAACAGAAACGTTGTACATGTAGTATACATTTATACAAATATACAAATATCTAATGAGATGCAAAATGTTAAACATGCTAAAATACAACTGTTTAAGCAACAAAATAGTTATGAAAATTATTGTGTTGTCCTTGCTGGATGCGATACTAATCTAAAATTGATGATTCATGCAGATATATTAGAAGAAAATAAGTATTGTTTCGCACTTTGCACTTTGCATCAAATGAGGACGATTCTGTATCCGATTTACAGATATCCTCCACGGTAGTGATTTCTATTGTATTTTCCTCATTAATTATTCATGAATTCGACAGCGGAAATTATTGTTGAAATTATAATTATGATTAAAATTATTTATTAGTCGGGCTTCCTGTGGAAGCTCTGACTCTAAAAATGCACTCCGTTCTTTGTCGTTGACCTCAAATCGCCAACTGGGTTCTACAGCACATGCGCCCTGTGCCGGCCCTAAGATAATCACCGAAGGCTCTAACAACATGGTTTATCAACACGAGAATTCACTTCTTCACAAACCCTTGTTGAAGCTAGGAAGGTTATATGTCGTCTTGTTTTCAAAATAACCACAATAATTCATAGAGGTATGGATTTTAATATCAATCCAGTACTACCAGTACTGCAAAGGGTTTAGAGGTCTTTAGAACTTCAAACGAAGCGAGTTGATATTCGCAGTGAAGAGAACAGTTTCAGACACCGAGCCGAGGTAACCCCATATTTAGACTTCATCCAAACATTGTTTAATCACTCTGGGATGGCTAGTTTATGTATACAGTATTTGTATGCCATTGGATATACTTATGGTACCAAATAAACTATGTCATTGTTATTCAAGTCATGCAATAATCATACTACGATATCTATATTTAGTTCAAATAGGCTACATGTCAGTTAGAAGCCCGACTTCACGCTAGTAGAGCGTCTAGTTGAATTAGAATTATGATTAATTTGACATTTTCAAGAGCAACAAACCATAATATCTCGAAAGTAAGTATTTTTGTCTATCCTTATTCTTCATTTTTAAATTCATTAAGTTCATAAATATTATAATATTCTCTTCTTTATGTAATTATGAATTGTCACAACTCGCAGCATTCACTTACAAATGTAACAACTAGTTTAATTCTAATAATAAGAATTAATAAAAATTGCAAATTAGATTTTATACAGTATAAGAAGTCGGGTGTACTTTATTTATTTATTTATTTATTTTTATTTATTTATAAAATAATTTAACAGACGGCCTACGTCAGCAAATATGATTTTCAGAAGGGCTCTGAAGAAAATATAAATATAAATATAAAAGATAACTATGAAAGATAACTATAAAATAATAGAATAATAGTCCCTTTTCGCATTCACAGATCCTGTTGTAAAACCGCTGTACTTATTGACATCAGACGCAATTGTACACGGTTAGCCTTGAGTCAGTGTAAATTATTCACAAATATGAACAAGAACATGCAAAAATGTTGACATTAAACAATAGAAACATTTTTGAATTGCACGGACTGTTTTCTGAATCGAGGCTAAGCCTGTACAAACACGGTGGAAAAAAAAAAGACCTGAAAAAGACCTGAAATCGGCCAAACAGTTTTAATCCAATGAAACTGAAACTTGGCAACATGATAGTACATGACATGATAGCTGGTTTTATGGTTTTTGATTTTTTTTGATTTGCATCATTTTGGCGGGAAAATGACGTCAAAGAAAATAGGTTAAATGAAGAATAACCAATACGACGTAGAATTATTCGGATTTAATTTTGCACAATATTTCGACTAGCCATACTAGTCTTCATCAGGTGCATGTGAGATTTTACAAGTGACTTGACTAAATATAATGGTGAAAAGGAAATGACGTTATAATACATGATATGATAGCGAGAGATAAATAATGGTGTAACTGATTAGTAGGTTTCATCGCGTTTATTAAGGCCATTAGGTTTTATTAAGGCCATTAGGTTACTTCTACGGGTGAAACCAGAACCATTACTACACACATGGACTGTAACACAAAAAACGTCATTTACATGATTCAATGTACTAAATGTAACAAACAGTACATTGGTGAAACCAAACGTAGACTCAAAGACCGCTTCAACGAACATCGTAGGACAGTTGACAAACCTTCTAGTAAATCTAAACCTACTACTGCATCTGAACATTTTCTATCTAACCCTGACCACTCTGCATCTAATATCCTTTTAATTCCTTTAGAACAAATTTTCTCTTCTCGTGATGCTATTCGCAAAGCCAAAGAAGAAGCTTACCTCATAACACGTGCTAACGCTCTTGAACCTAATGGCCTTAATAAACGCGATGAAACCTACTAATCAGTTACACCATTATTTATCTCTCGCTATCATATCATGTATTATAACGTCATTTCCTTTTCACCATTATATTTAGTCAAGTCACTTGTAAAATCTCACATGCACCTGATGAAGACTAGTATGGCTAGTCGAAATATTGTGCAAAATTAAATCCGAATAATTCTACGTCGTATTGGTTATTCTTCATTTAACCTATTTCTTAATTTGCGAACCAGTTAGATCATTGTTTGATCCGACGTATACCAGTGGAGTGTTGTTCGTGGCCGCTCATTTATAAACTTTCTCAAAGAAAATGCCAACAAATTTTGAAATTCAGATATACACTAATTTGATCGCTACATTCGAAAGAACATGTTAAATTAGAGATATAACTGAAACAATATCTCAAATATCGTTATTCAATCCAAATATATGATTTTTTGAAATTTGAAAATCCACCATTTTGTTACTAAAAATAGCACAAAATGGCGGCAATTTCAATGTTTTTTCGAATGTAGTGATCAAGTTAGTGTATATCTGAATTTCACAATTTGTTGACATTTTCTTGACGTCATTTTCCCGCCAAAATCATGCAAATCAAAAAATCAAAAACCATAGAACCAGCTGTCATGTCATGTACTATCATGTTGCCAAGTTTCAGTTTGATTGGATTAAAACTGTATGACCGATTTCGGGTCTTTTTTTTTCCCCCCCGTGAAATGCGTCTTTTGTCAAGGACAGCGGTCATCTCTAAACAATGCGAAACTGGGGTATTGTAAATAATAGAGTAATTAAAATAATATAATAATTAAATATATTATATAAATATATATCAATGTTCAAATATGCTATAAAAGTTATAGAAGGATTATATATATTTAAGATTGGCCCTTTTAATACTGGGTATTAATATCTTTCTATTATTCTTTAATATTTATTTAATTAATAATTTTGTTTTTGGTAGGATGGGAATTTGCTACATGATTGGTTTCCTTTTAAATGCAAAACTGGCAACACCCTGTTTTATTACAATACTTTTACTCATGAACATATTTGGCTGGAAAATAGCTGCACTGTAAGTAATAGATAATAATAATGATAATTTAATAATTTATATTGTGCATAATACAAACAATATAACACAAGTGGAGTGTTCCATACAAACACATAAATTAGTACAGTAACAAACTTCACTGTGTTTAGATATTGGATGATACATGTATACTCATTTGCAGAAACATTTGTAGTATACATTTATACAAATATCTAATGAGATACAAGATATCTAATGAGATGCAAAATGCGAAACATCACTTATTTTCTTCTAATATATCAGAAACTTTTAGATTAGTATCGCATCCAGCAAGGACAACACAATAATTTCCAGCACTATTTTGTGCTTAAACAGTTGTATTTTAGAATGTTTAGCATTTTGTATCTCATTGATATTTGTATATTTGTATAAATGTATACTATAACGTTTCTGCAATTGAGTGTAATCTATCTATCCATACTGTATATATCTATACTATTTCAAATTCATTAAGAAATATTGAAGAAATCCACTATATAAGATTGGCGAATTGTATGCGTTTGTATGGTTTATAAAATAATAATAATTATTATTGGTTGTGTTAATTACATGGACTTTGTTCTTTAGTTAATTTACTTAGTACATTTTTCTAAACTACCTCCACAAATGCCACATTATCAAGATATAAAATCCATGCTAGTGTATATAGATAATAAATATATAAACCAGGCTGGTGTATATAGATAATAAATATATAAACCATGCTAGTGTATATAGATAATAAATTAAAGTATTATGAAGAGAAAAGTTTTGCCTTGCTAGAACTCAAACCCATGGCTTCAGGATACACACGGTTGTCACGCAAGAGCCCCTAAAGAGCCAGGGTTTGTAGGAAGATGCTATTTCGCGAGACTCCGAACGACATTCCGGTAATACACAGTCAATAATAAATAGTAAATAATAACAATAAATACCAAATCCTAACCCTAAACCTAACCCTAACCTTAAAGCTAAAATTGTTTCCAAATTATTGAATTAAAATGATGATAAATTATCTGAATGTCGTTCTGATTCTCGCGAAATAGCCTTTCCCGGGTTTGTATGACTTGTACAGTTTTAATACAATCAAATGAATATGAACCTTGGCAACATGAAAGTAAGTGTCAAGACAACTTAACATATCTGTAATTTTTTTATTTTTTATTTGTTTGCTATTTGGCAGGAAAATAACGTCATGAACATGCCAACAAATTTTGAAATTCAGGGGAAAAAAATGTACACTGACCATTGTATTGAAATAACACATACAATTAACTAGAGAAATAGCTGAAAAAATATTTCAGATATCTTTATTCAATCCAATATGATTTTTTTAAATTTGAAATTCCTGTCATTGTTTGCTAGTTTTAGTAACAAAATGGTGCATATCTTTGGATTGAATAATGATATCTGAGATATTGTTTCAGCTACATGTATATCTCGTGATATCATTTTCCCTCCAAGTAACAAAAAATTAAAAATTAAAAGGAACACATATATGTTGTCTTGACATATACTTATACTTATACTTATTATTATTAGATAGATAGATAGATAGATAGATAGATAGATAGACAGATAGACACCTTTATTTAAACTCAAATAAAACAGCAGGGTAATCCAGTCAGTTGATCCAGAGCAAAATACAACAGTATCGTCCGCATACATCAGTATTCTGCATTGACAAACGACATTTGGGAGATCATTAACATGGATTACAAATAGATGAGGGCCGAGTATTGAGCCCTGGGGCACACCAGCAATAATGATCTCAGTCTCGGATAATATTCCTTGAAATCTAACAACTTGGGTTCTGTCATGTTGTCAAGTTTCATATTCTTGGTTTGCACCTGACGTCATCAAAAAGCTAAAAGCTAAAATATTCATCATACAAAACTGTTTGTTTGATATTTTGTTTATATCCATAAGAAAAGTCTTTCGATATTTGGCTTTTGATGTATTGAGAGATTTATTGAGAGTCAATTTATGTCATGCAACACTGTCGGGTGTATTCTAAAGCCATATCTAGAATTAGGCAAATTTGCTTCAAATGATACATTTTTTACTTTGGAAATGTTATGAAAGGTTAATATGGTTAATATTTATATTGAGAAACTGAATTGTTTGTAATATTAACATGCTTTTGATCCTTGGTGTTATTGGTTGCCATGTTGGTGTACTACGGTTGTATACCAAGATGGCGGACCCTTACATTTCAAACTAAACAATACGCATATTTGATTGCTCATATCTCGGCATTGAAAGCTTCTTATAACTCAAACTTTGGTTGAGATACATAATTTTGACTGCTCTTTTGCATTTAATTGGTTGTAAGACCTTTTGTTCAATCATACTCAATATAAGGCCCAGAAAATTTTACGATGACGTAAGTGCAAACCAAGAATTGATTGGATTATAACTGTAGGAGTTATTATTATGCAAGCATCAAGAGTTCCAGACTACGGTAAACAATGCATTGTGAGATTATTTAATACAATGGAAAAGTGATCACCAATTCTAGACACAGGGAGCCCAAGCTATGTTTTTGCTCACTTGGTGCTCACTTTTCATTTGTAAAAATCTCACAATGCATTGCACACATACACACTACTCTTGATGCACTATTTTTGATTTTCCACACTATTTTGGAGACATTTACAAATCGGTAGATGTATACAGTACCACTCAGAATTAAGCGAACTTAAAAACGCGTTTAAATTGCGTTTAGAACGCGTTTAGAACTCTAAATGCGTTTAGAACTAAACGCGTTTAACATTGCGAATGACGAGATGCTCTAAGTCAACGCCGGCCGTCCGTTCGCTTTACTTCAAACAACTTCTAGCGGGTTATTCCTAGCAATAAACACATGAAATACGATCTATAATTCTCAAGACACAACCAGAGAATGTTATTAAAAGTCTTTGCCTTAAGCCAAATGAGTTTTCATTGCGGTTATAACGCGATGCCCTAAGTTATAGCCGACCGTTACGGACTGGAATGATCGTAAACAATGAGTCAGTTCGCTTGGAAACCTTTGCCTCAAACAACTTCTAGCGGGTTATTTCTAGCAATAAACACATGAAATACGATATATAATTCTCAAGACACAACAAGAGAATGTTATTAAAATTCTTTGCCTTAAGCCAAATGAGTTTTCATTGCGATTATAACGCGATGCCCTAAGTTAACGCCGACCGTTACGGACTGGAATGATCGTAAACAATGAGTCAGTTCGCTTGGAAACCTTTGCTTCAAACAACTTCTAGCGGGTTATTTCTAGCAATAAACACATGAAATAGAATGTTATTAAAAGTCTTTGCTTGACGCCAAATGAGTTATCATTGCGATTATAACGCGATGCCCTAAGTTATAGCCGACCGTTGTACGGACTTGAATGATCGTAAACAATGAGTCAGTTCGCTTGTAAAACTTTGCTGTAAACAACTTCTAGCGGGTTATTTCTAGCAATAAACACATGAAATACGATCTATAATTCTTAAGACACAACCTTAGAATGTTATTAAAAGTCTTTGCCTGACACGAAATTAGTTTTCATTGCGATTAAACACGATATTCCATTCGCGGATCTCATGTTTGTAACGAAAATCAACCAGGCAACTTTACTAGTATTGTGCAGTGCTGGACACTAGTTTTTAATCCCCACGTGGCTAAACCCCACACACAGGAAACCCATTCCTAATGAAGCCATGCAACTCGAATAAAATCCCAAAAGCAAGGCTAAAAAGCGGTCTATCATATATATATTTGTAATAAGTAGTAGTAGGGGAGGTTATCTCAATTGAAACGTTAAGTTTTGTGACCTTTCCTGTCATGAATCTTGTGACGAATAACTAAAACTAAATAAATGAAATGTAACTGTGTATACATTCTGAATATGCTCTAATTGAGTTGTTTGCTACCCTAAACATTCAATAAACAATTTAGAGAGGATTAAAAAAGGTTTTTAAAATCGCACTCTCTCCTGCACTATCTGACTTTTTTTACTTGAAATGAATAATGTTTTGTTTTCATGACAATGTGGAGACTCAATGGTGTCTTTATTATGTGTACGAGAAAAAAACAAGTGGAGAATAACATAGTGTAACATAATTTTATTTGAAATGATTAACTTGGAGGAAGAAAGATTATTTCATCCAATATCCAAACTATGAGAAGTGTGTTAAAAAAAACGAGGTCCAGGTGATTTTATTTAACCCACTTCCATTAATAATTATTGGAGAAATTGAAGTATAAAGTTCACCACATTTTATGCTAATTGCATAGTGATTTCCTATGTTTTGTCCTCATAAATTATTAATGTCTGAGTTTCAGAAATATATGTAAATGTCCATGCATGCACATGCCCAATTACAAAGCTTGCTGCATTTTGTAAGCTATTTTTAAATGAGTTAAAACTCATTATTAATTCATTATAACCAGAAGTACATAACTAGAAGTGTCCATCTGTATAATAGGAAGATTGGCATAAATGTATGCTCTTAATCATGATTCGTACAGTAAATGTATATGGTTGTTTTTACATGTGTATCTTCTCACTACCAAATGAAAACCCATGAAAATCTAGTGAATTTATTAATGGGAAATTCACTATATTTTCATGGGTTTTTCATGGATTTCTCATGGCAAAAATTAATGGGTTTTTCATGGAAAATTCCCTTGAAAATGGCATGAAAAACCCATTAAAAAAGCCATGAATATTCAACCGTTCATGGGCCATGAAAATCCCCAGATCATGGAACATCACCCTGAAAAACCCATGAATCAAGTACCATGATTTTCATGGCGTATATTTCATGGCATTTTAATGGCATCGGTCAATTCATGGGCCCATGAAAATCCCATGGTTTTCCTGTGAAACGTCAAGATTTAACTGGGCCATGAAAAGTTTCATGAGAATTTCATGGTGTTTTAAAGACCCATGAAAACCGCGCCATGAATGTTTTCATGATAATTTCATGGTGTTTTAAAGACCCATGAAAACTGCACCATGAAAAGTTTCATGAGAATTTCATGGTGTTTTAAAGACCCATGAAAACTGCACCATATGAAAGTTTTCATGATCATTTCATGGTGTTTTAAAGACCCATGAAAACTGTCAATGGATTGTGTCCAATTTTTCATTGCGTGAGTAAGACAGAAATCATGAGTCATTAAAATGCCATATTAAAAGTCCATGTATGTTGTTACTTATGTCTTGTAATCTATAACATTTCTGTTGACCAAACACTTACCAAATATGTTGATCCCCTTACTGATCACCCATCCTTTAATGTACAAGTTACTACATGCAGTATGCTATATAACATACATAACTTAATTCAAAAACATTCCAATCAAGTATAATGTATCTAGAATCGTTTAAGCTTATACATACATAATCACAAATCACAAATAATAACTTAGCTTACATTGATTCTATATTACATGTGCACTGTATCTTTAATATTATTATCATCTTGACTTGAGCAATTTTAGCAAATGAAGCACAAGTTAGAAGTTAGAACTTTATTAACTACATGTATACATGTATTAGTCTGATCAAAGGAATTCACAGAACACCATAGTCATAGACTACTACTACTGGTATCATACTTTGAGTCCTTGTACAGTCTGATAATTGCACACATGAACATTCTCTGGGCAAAGAAATGACTTTAAATTCGCAGTTTGATTCAAATTCGAACTTTCACCTTCAGTCCCACGAGACGAAGAAGGCCTTCTTCTCTTGCCTCTTTCATTCTTTGAGAGTCTCCATATCATCATCGATCTATATTGATCCAAACGTTTTAAATCAAAGTCAGGGGTATGAACTATTAAATGGATTCGAACTAAGACCAACTAATATTGAAAAGAAAATGAAGAATCACGATCCAACGTAACTTTCGTTTACTTAGTAGTTTATACCGTTTGTAACAGTTATAAAAACTCCATGCTTCTTTAAAATAGACTTACCCCTTCCTCAAGTAGAAGTTGGATAACATTGTCTGGTATTCCCGATTCCCAAATTAGAGATTCCATAGCGAGGAAGACGTACAAAGCAGAATACAAAGCGTTCAATGTTCCAAATAAACCGCCACTTCTAGTCACGTGATATGAAGAACCTATCAGACACCTCGTCCCCAGGGCCCTCTCTTATCGCTATTTTCAAAATGGCGGACAAACACGATGGTTGTTTATGTCTAAAGCTGACGTCTAAGCTTCTTTATAAGCGATACGGTTTCTATAACTCAAAGAAGTCCAGCCAAGGACCGTCAACAACCAAGACTGATTCCATAAGTCGCTGTTTTCGCTCCTTTACCATGGTAATCAGACTATCAATGTCAACCTATGAATCAAAAACTTGCGAGAGCGACTCTACATGTAAATAAATGATGTAGAAGAAGTATTGTTCAACTGTGATGAAGATCAGAAAGTAACATTGGCTAAAGGTACACGTTTAATATAAAGGATTCGTTATAAAAGCTGCTATGGTGTGGAGTTTCACATGTTGACTACACGAAAGACTATTCAGCCAAGAGACTACAGTTGTACATATTATGATATGTTCACAAATGTACAGCTTGTTATCATTGAGCGAATTTACAGTCATTTATTTGCCCAGAGAATGTTCCATGTGGTCAATAATTATTATCAGACTGTACGTCAAGTAACAAGGACCCAAAGTATGATACCAGTAGTGGTCTATGGCAATCGACTATGGTGTTCCGTGAAATTCTTTGATCAGACTTAACCAGTTCTACTACAGTAGCAATGGACAGAAACTCTTATGTATATACAGTGTACTGACCAAATACAGTCAAAGTTTATACATGGTAACTAGAACGGAACCACTAGAACTACACACTTTATCCATTACATGTACGATCCATACCAGTAGACAAGTAATAATATCCTATATTTATTGTGAATTGCAAAGAACAAATACTAGGTATGAACTTGTATAATTTAATATATATATATTTGGAACCTGTACTTTAATTTGTCATGAAGTCAGCTGTTACCTTTGTATTTCATGGGAATTTCAAAAAATAATAATGATCAATGAACTCTCCAAGACCAGGAGACTTTTCATGGTTCATGAAACACTTTGATTGTACTGTATTTCATGACTCATGAAAATGTAAATTGTGCTTACTGGCCATGAAAATTTTATTTGTAGCATTTTCATGGGCCATGAAACATGGTTAATTGTATTTCATGACTCATGAAAATGTAAATTGTGCTCAATTCAGGATTTTCATGGGTCATGAAGGATTTTCATGAGCCATGAAACATATTTATTTTGTATTTCATGACTCATGAAAATCTAAATTGTGCTTATTGGCCATGAAAATTTTATTTGTAGCATATTCATGGGCCATGAAATATTTTTTTATATTGTATTTCATGACTCATGAAAATGTAAATTGTGCTAATTCAGGATTTTCATGGGTCATGAAGGGTTTTCATGGGCCATGAAACATATTTATTTTGTATTTCATGACTCATGAAAATATAAATTGGGTTTATCCCAACATTTTCATGGCCATGAAAAAATGTTTCATGGGTTGATGGAGAAATTTCATGGGAAATTCATGGGGCTCCGTCAAGGCCATGAAATAGAAAATTGCAATATTCATGGCGCTGAAAAAAACTTCATGGGTTTTTCATGGATGTTTCATGGGATTTTCATTAAATTGCTATTGGTAGTGTCTCTTCCACCATAAATATCCAAATAAGCTACTAAATAAATCATAAAATGGTTAAATTGGTTACAATATGGCATGATAAAGAACTATGATAAGTGTAGAAATATGGCATGAATTTGATTATTGCATATTTTGAGGGAATTAAAAAATATCATAATTTTTGTTTTGAGAAAACATGTTTGCAAGAATAACATCACTATACAATGTAAGTACTTTTGTCCAACCATAAGGTTACTACATCAAATAAAACAGGAAAACCTTCCATAGTTATTTGTATTAAATGTATTACATGTGTATAATACATGTATGTACGTTTATTCCTTGTATAATAGTGTATTCTTTCTTACATGTTTACAACAGCATATGTAACGATTTCAGTGAATCTAGAGGGTTTTCCAACAATGTGATGTCATATACACCTATTTCAAAAAACGTTGGCATCTGAAATCTGAATCTGAATCTGTGACCTAAAAACACTCATAGCCACACTATTCGCCAATGCAGGTCTTCGCCTAAAGGTCATGGCATATTCCAGTAATTATACGGATAGATCACAACTTATACCCACAATAATAATAAAGTTATTGTGTATTACAATCCCTCTCGGTCTCAGATTTCAGATTCAGATTTCAGATGCCAACATTTTTTTAAACAGGTGTATACATGCACTTGCAGGTGTTTAAATCTCTCTAATATATAACAACCATTTAATCAAAAATATTCTTGTAATCATTATTTTCGTTAAAAAGCTCTCTTATATAATTCAACTAGACCCTGTTAGCAGGGTTCACTCGTGCCCTGGTGCCAGATTGAACCAGTACATACTAAGGACCAGAGTAGAATTGAGATCCCTGTGGAAGTGTCAGTGTCGGGGCTTTCTCAGTATATCACCGTCCTGAATTCCTGAAAATTTGAATATTGCCTCGTTCTACAAAGAGTTCTTCATTTGAATAACAAAGGTTTTTCAGGATAGTGACATACTGAGAAAGAGCCCGTATATACGAGTTTGATTTTTGCTTGAAAGCTTCCCTTTTCTACCTGGAACCAGCACATGTCGCAGTTATCTTTCGTGATCAATGCGGTATGTTTTATATTTCGCTCTTAGAGTGAAAATATTTGAACATTTTAAAAGTAAAATCAAGAGACCATTATCTTGGTATATAAAAATGTATTCAACGAGTAAAGTTCAATGATTGAAAGTTGTTGTCGGTCGATTTTTCATTTAGACTTCGAAATATAAAATACCATAAATATAAGCTTGTGGTTTCCCCTCTAGTAGAACACATAGACGTCCAGCTATTCGTGTGCTTATCTTCTTGGACGATAAGGATTTTCACTGAATGTTCGTGTGTGTCAGTTGTATAATTGGGCTTCCTGTGGTTACAGGTAGCCCATACGTAGAAATCAGTGGATCGTGACGTCTTTGGATTTTCGTTCCATTGGATCAGGAATGAGCTCTGATAAAGCCTTCAAAGGGTATGAGATTCTCAAAAATGTCTTCACAACAGTAGTCTGAAAATTAAAGAACAAATTGGTGTAGAAATTTGAGCAAGAAATTGTGGTTTTGAGTGGTTTTGAGCGATTCGAAAATCTTGGTTCAACTGGTCATTGTATAGTATGGGAGGTTTTACGTGTGACGTAGTGGCCTCTACAAAATGTTCGAGCCTAACTTTCAAAGTCTTGTTAGTTTTTCTTCAAAGCAACTAGATGACATTTGTTTGTTTGTTTATAAGTAACTTATATTTGACATATTTAGACTTCACCAATCTAAAATTGAAGTTTTGTGCAAGTAAAATGACGGTTTGATGGCCACTCGCGACAGATTTATTTATTGAGATCTTGAGATGTAATAGTTTTCTAGGTTTTCTAGTTTTCTAGGTTTCTAGGTTTTAAAATTTCTTATGTACACTTTTTATTAGTATCGTTAATGTAAAGTGCTTTATAATATTTTAATAGTTAAAGCGCTATATAATTGTTATTTATTTATTATTTTTATTATTAATACACCTAAGAACAATGAACATTGACATTTCATTACTACTATTACCATTGTACCAATCCTATTCACATTTGCATACAGTGTATAATATAGTGACTCGATCGAGTCAATGTACCATTCATTGACAATGCCTTCATCAGCGAAACGTCTGAAGCAAATAAACCAGCACAATTTTGACTGAAGAAGTCCTTTTATAGCAATGTTGTTGACTACAATGTATGTACATAAAAAGCTACATTTGGTATATATGCACTCGATTGCAGAAATTTACACAAATATACAAATAACTAATGAGATGCAAAATGTTTTAACATGTAAAATACAACTGTTTAAACACAAAATAGTCCTGGAAATTATTGTGTTGTCCTTGTTGGATGCGATACTAATCTAAAATTGATGATTCTGATATATTAGAAGAAAATAAGCGATGTTTCATACTTCGCATCTCATTAGATATATCGTATCTCATTAGATATTAGATATTTCTGCAAATGGGTGTATATATGTTTTATAGCTATATACATGTACATTTATTTGGGTGGTTAATAGTTCTACTGTAGAGTGACACATTGAAATATGCATGTGGCTGAAAAGCTAGCCTTATTTTTTTTTGTAAAAAGTGGAGTGATTTTCTCCCATTTTTCGAAGGGGTACGGTATGTGCTCCTCTATCATCTTGGTATTCTTAATTAAGGACGGTGCCTACTAATGTCCACGCGCACATCGTTGTGAGCACATCGTGACGTAAAATAGCACAGGAAGCCCATTTTGTGTTTTCTGGAAAACTTCAAAAAGTGCAGTTAAGTCGAGTCAAATTCACCGAAGAAAGAGTGAATACATGTCAATTTTCTATAAATAATCAAACAATAAGTATATATTCCCTAAAAAGTATTGCTAAGTTTCAGAGCACAATATTGTCAATGTTGCCCGGGATCAATCGGATAGTTCAAGGCATCCTAATTAAAAGCGACTTACTTTTGTATAAACTATTCCATTTTCGGCACTACATATCGAAAATTAATCTACTTGATATGCAGAACATTTCATAATATAATGATAATCAAAACTATAAGTCAAGGAAAGCCATGAATGTCTTCAAAGTTTGATGACTTGCAAAACATTGAGATGACACGAGTCGATAAACGACACACACAAGACAAAACTGATAAGATAATAAATATATTATATTTTTGTTCATTACTTACCAGCAGAGCAGTTCACAAAGGTGCAATGAATATGATTATGAAATGTCGAAAAAAGAAAGTTCTTGCACGTTGTTCGGGATCATTTCGACGAATAATTTCAGGTTTTCTTTTCGTATTATCGACTAATGATTGACGTGAAGTGAAGATAAACATCTTATAAAGCACTCTAAACGAGGAAAAGTGCTATTTCTTCTCGTAATAGCCAATATTTCTTAAAAAAGTTTGCGGAAACTTGCAAAAGCACGCCTTGCGAACCACAAGATCAACCATAACAATAGTGACTTACTAGGGGATGGCTGGGGAAAATTGGTCTATCGCGACTTTCAAATTGCTAGAATATATAACGTTTGACGACAATAATTCTTCAAAACGCCTGGATACCATCCTTTTTTTTAAATGCTCCTTATACCTTGAACATGAAATTAGGTTTTTGAGATTGTTCATTTAAAAAAAAATGAAACGTGATATTCATTTCTTCAAACCTGTTGAGCGTATTACGTCACATTACGTTTGATTTTAATGTGCAACTTCTACAATAAAATAATATATCTAATTGCGACATCCATCAACTGAATTTTGTTTATTTTCATAAAAATCGTTTTATGCATCGTTAATGAATATTTTAAAACACAAAGAGTAAAAATAAACTACAGAATGACGTGACAGGAGAGCTGTGTGTTCAAGCGAGCACAACCGCATATCAAGCTCATTTATTATGATTTTTTTACTAATATTTACCTCAAATTATCTGTCTTAGATTCCTGGTAACCCCTACTTTTCTAACCCGATTTTAACAACCTTTTTGGGGTTTAAAACAATGTACATATTTATTTTAAAATAATATTGATTCTCAATTAGTAGGCACCGTCCTTAATACATCAAAACATGACATAATGTTTCTTAGTTTGCAAATGAAGATGATTCTCTTTCCTATTAACCCTTTGACTCCCACGGCGCCCGTAAAAATCGATACTGCTTTGAAAAATTCTAACTTTCTGAATTTTCGTAACATCGATCTCATGGCCAGTTATTAGTGACAACTAGAGAACTCTTCATATTTTAACCTCAAGTAAACTGATTTACAGGTCCGATTTCTGGGCATTAGTTCAATTTGTTTGCCATAAAAATCAAAAATGCGTGTTTTTGACGCAATTTTACACCTCGAAAATGACCGACATTTGACTTGGATTTTCTTCCAAAATACATCCTTGCGAAACAAAACGCCACTTAATTTCTCAGCAAACTTCCATCTCTCTTCTTGATATAGTCGTGAATTTTGCCCTCTCTTTTCCTTAACTCGCCGAACAATAGCCATTTCCTTAGGACCACTTTCGCTAACACGTGTTTTCCTTCTGCACGCCCGAAAAGGATGCCGGGAAACATCCGGGAATTTCGGCATAGATCTCCCCCGAAAATCCCTCTTTTAAGAATATATAGAGTGTCGAGCCACTCGGTCCTACAGGCAAAATATTGCACCGGTTGCATTCTTTACAAGTCCAAAGTCGCCAAAAATGCCTTTGTAGGTCCTGGAATCCACCACAGAAAGACCAGAGAGACGATTTCACACTTGAGTCCGCCATTTTGAATTTCCAAACGGCAATGTTGAAATGTGTTCGTGAATTCGTATCTAAACTCCTGAGTTCTTCCAGGAGAACGGTCTCTACCACACCAGTCAAGCTTAATGATGCTGTCCTGGGGGCTTCTGTGGTGAATAATGGCTATAAACACTCTAAAAATGCAAAATTGACCGCTCCTAGTAGCTACGAGATGCTGTTCCTCGCGGAGATTCACGACAAGAGAAAGATTACGTCAGACCCTGAGCCCGTGGGCTTTCAGAACTGTCAAGATTTCCATGGAAACCCCTTATATGGAATCGAAATTTCCTATGACGTGATTAGGTCCAGAAAATCGCTAAAAAACTCAAAAATCTCTGGGTGTCAAAGGGTTAAAGGGGAACTATTACGTAAATCGTTCAAAATTTGATTTAGCTGAAACTTCACTGAAATAATGTCAAAGAACCATACAATCACTGGTTCGTTTTTTTCTCAGACATTCCATTGGGAAGTAATACATTTTGATGAATCTCTAGAAGTGTTATAGTGACGTCACGTACTCAACCCAAACAATCAAATCAACACTGCTTTGCTCTATACATTTGTTCATGTTTAATGTCTTGAATTATTTTATTTCTATGAAGCGAAACGTTTGTGTGAAGTTTTCTTACAATATTTGTGCTCAGGATTGATTGTTTGACCAGTTTTCTTCAATGTAGAGCTGTTGTCTGAACAAACTGTTCAGATATTTTGATCACAAAATACAAATAAATGTATGGAGCTGAGTTTGGGTTGAGTAAGTGACGTCACTGACACCTCTAAAGATTCATAAAAATATAGTACTTCCCTCTCCAATATTGAGAAAATATTTTAACTAGTGATTATAAGACCCTTCAAGATTATTTCAGTGAAGTTTCAGCTAAAGCAAATTTTGAACGATTTGTAAACGTCCTAGTCCCCCTTTAATAATTAATAGGTAATTTATATTTTGAGCGTCATGTAAACCGAAAGTATATTACATAGATCTAAATGGCCTTTCAGGATGTTGACGTTGTCTACTACAATGACAACAGTTTAACGTCTTTTAAAACCTCTGATGAGTAATGTTAAACTGGGCTTACCAACCTCACTTCCAAATTCATTTAGTGACCATATGAGCTCATATTCTACTATCCCAAAATTCCCCTCCCATTTTTCCACATTTCCAATCCTTGTCCCACATCCATTTATCCTTACAACAATAGAGTCCGATTACCCAACTTTCTTTTATCAATCAATGTTGTAGTTTATTGACTATTGTATTGCTTGTAGTGTTTACAACATGAACAGCCTTGTTGTATCAGTTTTACAATCATGAAGCAAAACCTACATGTATCCAACAAACAGTTGTATAATTTCATAGTTTATCAAAATTGTGAAGATACAAGTCTGAAGGCAAGTGATTATTGATTTGATACAACATGGATGCGAATGTTGTAAACTACTTGTCCAAAGAATATTTGTAGAGTTTCAAATTTATCAATATTTTGAAGATACAAGTAATTTTTCGCGGATAAAATCGCTGTTTAAGGTGATGCAAATGAGTATGATTTTGTATCAGATTTACAACACTCGTCACGGTTATGATTTATTTTGTGTTTTCCTCATGAATTAGTCATGAGTTGGATAAGTAATACTGTAGATACAATATGAGTGGCCGAACTGTATGGTATTTACAATGGCGAGCCAAAGGCGAGCCATTGTAAATACCATACAGTTCGGATACGAATATTGTATCTGACTTATCTAATCCAACGATGTATAAGTGGATGTTTTACTATACTTTGGATGATAGGGAACAGTTTGGCCGAGAAAATTCAAGTTAAAGTTGAATGCAAATGAGGACGATTCTGTATCCGATTTACAGATGTCTGAAACGCTTATGATTTCTATTGTATTTCCCTCATTAATTATTCATGAATTCGATAAGAATAAGTATCGCGATTCCCAGAAGAAGTTTGATAGTATTTCATTGAATTTGTCACTCACTTGATTCTAAATTAAACAAGAAAACGTATAATGACCTTTTTAAGCCATATGCAATAAAAAATGAAGGCCTAAATAATTCATAACATTTTATGTATTTCATTTGCCTGAGTGTTTATTACTAGGATGTGCAGCTTTCAACAAGTTGCAATATTGCCTATTTTCACCATGAAGTGAAGAATATGCAATATTGTAATTGTTTGACATCTTAGTAAATTTTCGATAACTGTGTTAGTGTACACCTGTATTTCAAAAAAGGTTGTCAAGGACATTAGGCCCTGTTTACAAGGAGGGAGGGTAACCCTAGCAGTAGGGTTACCCTAGTACTAGGGTTACCTTAGCTCTGGTACGTTTCTTGTATTTTTCGCGTACGTGTTTACAAGGCTGGTAGGGTTACCCTACTGCTAGGGTAACCCTAGTACTCGGATAGGGTTACCCTACCACTAGGGTTATCTTTTTCCCTTGTAAACGGTTTTGCCCGAGTTAACTCGCCTACCCGGGACAACTTTTACTGGTTTCCAGGCCTTTTCAATCGACGAGTACAATTTGGCGGTTGATCAAGACAGTGGCGAGAAACGTTTAGAAAAGCGAAAAGTAGGGCCAGTGACAGCTAAAAACAAAAGGAAAAGTAGCCCGAAAAGATAAAAAGACGTGGAGCGACATTTTTCATAAGACATTTTGTGTATTATACAAGAATATAAGTCGTCGTACGACTTTAAAAGCCTTGACTTTTTTCATTTCCGCCATTTTGTTTGTTATGACGAAGGGCCTGACGAAGCCTTGCGCGGTTACCAAGCAATTGAATTGCCTCGAGGAGAAGGGTAACCCTAGTCTAGACATTTCGCTTGTAAACCCGGGCTATCTTTGACCCTAGTACTAGGGTAACCCTAGTGCTAGGGTCACCCTCCCTCCTTGTAAACAGGGCCTTAGTCCACACTCAATCAGTTATATGTCGTTCCAAGACCGAACTGCATTGTTGTAACAGCTTGAATGGCATGTGTGTCAAAAATATACCATAAAATGTGATTCAAAATTTGTCTTGGCCTGTTGAAATTAAAATATTGTAGGTGCAATATCATACAGCCTTTCATACCTTTTTAGGCATTCAAGCTGTTACCATAATGCAGTTTGGTCTTGGAATGACATATAACCTATTGCCTGTGGACTGATGTCCTCTACAACTTTTTTTGAAATATGTTTTTAATATTGCATGTTTATTCATTTATATAAATTAGACACCTCTTTCTCTGGCTGATATGTAATGTTTGTTTAATAAATCTAATCTTAACATGTAAAGATGGCTGATTTTCGAGAGTAAGTACTTATGTAGCATGTAATGTATGCCATCCATAATATAAAGTATATGATGGCAGGGGAACCACAACAGTGGGTAGCTGTAATTTACTGAATAATAAATAATGTAATTTACTAATGGCAAAATGATAGTGGATGAGCAATGCTTCTAGTTTTAAAAGTACAGGGATTGTCACAATCATAACTTCATAACTTCATTAGTGTCTGTTTCCCATTGATAATCCCTGTGTGCAATGAATGATACATGAATGACGAGCAAAAAAGCAAATGCTAATATGTCGAGAAAGAAGAGATACATACATATAAGAAATGACATTATTTATTTTTTTAATTAATATATCTATATATAATATATATTTCAGTGCTGCAAAGAAGAGTCAACGCCAGAGAGCATGGACAGCACAAGTCAATTCACTGGTAAATACTGTTTAACCAGATATGCTTAAAAAGAACCACTGAGGATGTAGCAAACCCCGGCCATGACCACACTCAGTAACTTGGTCAAACGACTAAGCATACTAACCATGAATTGCCCAATAAGGCACAGGCATTTTGAAATACGATCACTGTAGTTTTTAGATATTTCATGACAATCATTTTTAGTACAGTCGAAGCTCTCGTAAGCGACGACTTCAGGATTTCGAAAACGTTGTTGTATTTTTAAGTACAGTCAACTCTCCGCTAACGGACACTCTCGTAAGCGGACAGCTCTACTTACGGACACCTTTTCAAATCCCCGTTTCCCCTCCCAGTCAAACTCTGTATTTACACATTCCCGTAAGCGGACACTCTCTCGTAAGCGGACGCGGACACTTTTGACAATGAAAATTGGATTTTTCTTTTGTTTACGCTCTCTCGTAAGCGGACACACCATATAATAATGGACTTTCGGCAATGGAATTTGTCTTTAATTTGCAAAAAATCAACAAAAATATGACCTTTTACAGAGCAACAGAACAGTGGCGATCGGTTTTGTCAAATCTCCATTTGTCCGCGGGGAAGCAAGGTGTACGGTTCAGTTGCTATTTTTCTCTACCGATTAAAACGTAATTAACTCTCCCGTAAGCGGACATCCACCCTATTTTTCTTTGGTGTCCGCTTACGGGAATAGTTCTCATAAGCGGACAGCTCTACTAACGGACACTTTTTTCAATTCCCGAGGGTGTCCGCTTACGAGAGAGTTGACTGTATTATCATTATTTATTTATTATTATTTCATATTAGCGCTATAACTTTTCCGATATATATTTCCATACATTTATTGTATTTGTTTGATATATTATTATTATATCTGTCTTTGTTGAGAGACACAGGTTACTCAGTTACAGTTACTGTTACGTGATATCCGCCTAAGATAAAGTTGTTCATTATTATAATAACTATTATGATTAAGCTATATATGTATATATGTGCTAAATAACAACCCATTACTTTGAATTGCATTGCATCACATGATATTGCATTGCATTACATTACATTAAACACTTAATGACAGCATGTGGGTCCCGAAAAATGTTATGCATGGTCAGGAAACAGTTAACTTTAAGACAAAGTTGAGGGAAATAATGAGATTCTCTGGAAACAGGTTTCCCGAAGGAACAGTCTAGTTTCACAGATAAAAAAAAATCAAACAATGTTTTATTTTTGATGATTTAAACTAAATTTATCGAATTTCGTAAAAAGGATGTAAAAAAGTACTTATTTTCAGAAAGATATTAAAATAAATTGGTTGAGCAGGAAGGGAGTGTGCTGGTCGCTTGGAAATTGCGGAAGCTATTTTATCCGCTAGACTAAACTTAAGCTATTTTATCCTACTAAACATCAATGGATTCCTCTCAAAATTAACACAACAATAATAGTTGATGAGCAAAACCGTGTAGCCGAATTTTGAATTTCGAAATACTTTTTGAGATACAAGCGGTATACAGGTCAACACGGAAATCTGCACACTCCAACTTTATTAGGTTACTTTAAAATGATATTTAGTTTTCTATAGATAAATTTAAATGGCACTCATAATTATTAGTTTTCCATGACCTATATGTACCCCTGAAACTAATCACTAACCTTATGTGTTTTGATATATAGCTAGATATTTCAAACTATCCAATCCCACCATATTACATTCGCTTGATGAAACCAAAACTTTGAAAAAGGCACTGGCTATCTTACGACGACATTCATTCACATTCTGTTCACGTGCAACGGCAGTCAACATTCACGGGTAACACTGAACTGTTACCTTCTGAGGAGGCCTTTTGGCAGGAAACAGTTTCATTAGAAACGTTTTAGTATGAGTGGGAAACCTATGGCACAGAGTTACGGTTACGGTACGGAATCGAAGACACTGTATTCAACCAATCACAGCGCGCAAAATCATTGCTCAACCAATCAGAATGCTTGGATACCGCACGATCATGGCGCAATACTATCTGACGACCTAGAATCTGGGTCTTCCGGTTTGTCTCTTACCAGAGCCTTCGATTTTTATGGCACCAACCATACCGTAACTACTTCCCACTCGTACGAAAACGACTCTAATAATAATAATATAATAATAATAATATATAGATAGATGTAATGTAATATAATATATAGAATAGATGTAATGTAAACTTTATTTAAGCAGGGTGGCCCATTGAGCACTTGGCTATAGTATCCATGTGGGCCCTGGAAAATTCTTCATATTAAACTACTCACAGCGTTAGCCAATGAATGTGTGCGCTGTAGCGATACATTATCTAGCTATATAACAATACATCAATGCATTGCATTGAATTATATTACATTACATTATATTATAATTATATTATATTACATTGGATTGGATTGGATTGGATTGGATTGAATTGCATTATATATTACATTGCATTACATTACATTACATTACATTACATTACATTACATTACATTACATTACATTACACATTACATTACATTACATTAACATTGCATAACATTGCATTACATTGCATTACATTGCATTACATTGCATTACATTGCATTACATTGCATTACATTGCATTACATTGCATTACATTGCATTACATTACATTGCATTACATTGCATTGCATTGCAGTACATTACATTACATTTCACTACATTACATTACATTGCACTATATTACATTACATTGCATTACATTACATTGCATTGTATTACTTTAAATTACATTGCATTGCATTGTATTATATTACATTGCATTACATTGCATTGTATTGCATTACACTTTTATATTACATTACTTTACATTACATTACATTGCATTATATTACGTTACATTACATTACATTACATTACATTACATTACATTACATTACATTGCATTATATTACGTTACATTGCATTCTGTTCTCTCTACAGGAACAATGACGCGGGATTCATTCATTCAAGAAAGGCAGAATCGTTCAAATCAAGAGTCATATCAACCAGATCTCATCCTCACTGGTATCAAAGCAGTAGAAGTTTATGATTTGGCCTTGGAATGCGCGAAAGAATTCGGGATACCTGAAGAACACTGGCTGAAGTCTATTTCAAGTAAACTGCAAAAACTTCATGAGGAACAAATTCAAGATGATGTTGACACTGAGAATGATGTCCAAGATACACATATAAATGTAAGTTTGGCTGATAACTGGAGAATCTGATGTTGAGGACAAGAGTTCCAAATAAAGAAAGTATTGTCCATGAAGTATGGGATGACAAAACCAATAGCGAAATGTCATTTACAGTCAAGTTTGAAAAGACCGACAGGCCCTATGAGAAGTGCGGATAGCCAGGATTAATCGAGAGCACATTCTCGTACCCAGACCTTTCTGTGTATCTGATAGGCCTGAGCACAAAAATCCGGATTTTTTTTGGGGATTTTTAGAAGGTCAAAAGATTTTTAGAAAATCTTGGGACTTTTAGAAAATTTGGAGATTTTTAGATAATTTTTCATATATTGAGACGTATTCTGATTATATATTGTAGTTTTGATTTTCTTGACTACTTCAGTAACTACAATGTATTGATCCAGCGGTTTCCCCCATTGTTAATGCTTCCCAATAATGGAAGTGGTCAGCGGTTTCCCTCATTGTCAATGCTTCCCATGTTTTCCAATACTCGGTTGAGTTGAAGAAAAAAAATGGCGGAGCAAGCTGCAGTCGCTGTAGCAGCAGAACTTGTGGAGCATGAGGCCGATTTAAAAAATATATATGTGGAGATTTTTTGAGATTTTTAGCACTTTTTCGGGATTTTTAGATTTTTTTTTTTCGAGATTTTTAGGGGGAAAAATTGGATTATCCGGATAGATTTTTAGACCATTTTTCGGGATTTTTTTGCTCAGGCCTAGTATCTGACGACCTAGAATCTGGGTCTTCCGGTTTGTCTCTTACCAGAGCCTTCGATTTTTCGTTAGAAAGCTGAGAAGGGTCTGGGTACGAGAATGAAAGACAGCAGTGGTTCATTCATTCATTCAGTGGTATTTCAGCGTAAATTGAAATACCTACATGTGAAAATTACAGTGTAACCAAAATTTCGAGCCTCACAAGTGTTTGAAAAATGGCGAAATTCTCGAAATTTGTCAACTCAAAGAAAATGCAGTCAACCAAAAATACCCAAAACGTATAACGACGTGGCTTAATGTGGGACTAGCTGGGCCAAAAGTAAGGATTTCGAGAGCAATTTACTCCGCTATGAACCAAAACAACTCGACGAAAAAAGCTGATGGCGTTACAAAAATAATTTCTTAGATAGTGTATAAACAAAAAATAGCATGTTTTGTACGTGATAATTGGCATAAATACCATTCTTGATATTTTGTGTAACAATGTTTTCACTACAAACCATGATATTATCTATACTAATGTTTATTATATAACACAGATACTACGCGCGCTCTTATTGGTCAATTAGCAGGCCGTAACTTCCCGTATTTCTGCCATGTACGTTTAACAAGTTAACCCGTAATAATGATTTAAACCCCAATCTGTGTTTACCAGGATGGACAAAACTATCTTGGTAAACATAGGAAGTTGTCTTTCAGTAGCATGGTTGTAGTAAAGGTGATGAATCCAAAGGGAGCCAGGAGCTACTGTAGTGATGGATTTATTTTTGTCTAAGCTTTCATCGACAACGACATCATCAGAGACTGATTCTGAATAAGTATATATACATAGCGTTTAAGTTAAGGATATGGTATACGATCGCGGGTGTCATGTGCTTCAGAAATTATGTACGCAACACAAAAGGTTAAACTATAGAAAACTATATATCATAGTAAAGCTTAAGAACTGTAGAAAACCATGAAATAATAAACATTCGTAAAAGTTGTAATCCCATTGAGAAAGAAGGCCCGATTCCAAAAAATGGACGCTTTCATAAAATCGAATTACCAGCGCTCCAGTTACGGTCAAATCTGAATCTGAATGCTGAATCTCTATCACCCAGGTATTGTTTTCCAAAAGCGTGTCGGGGATTTTCGATATTTGATTCCTAAAAAAATGACAAGCATTCGAAGTTTGATGTTAGATATTTTTCGAGTTGATGTAATATGAACGCTAATAACTTGAAATCTAAAGCGAAATCAAACAATCCCCGACATGCTTTTTGAGATCGAATACCAAAGATGGTGTCTGCCAAATTTCGTGGAAATTAGACGTTTCTAGATACCCTATTAATTCACGTTTATGTCGAGCTTCACGGCAAAATATACTTAGGAGAAATAAGCTTCCAAAGTTGTGTAAACAAAAGACACCTCATTTCCGGCTGGGACACCTTCTTAATCGTTATGAGGTCACTGAGGTCATCATAAACTAATTGAGCCAGCAAACTCCCGACAACCTGGTTCAACTAGCCTCAAGAAGCCAACGAACGAGACTTCTAAAATGTATAAACTAATATAGACGGCAAGACGCTTTGCTCTCGAACTGAACTTTTTATCACAACACTACGGAAATTCAAATTCCCGGACGTTCTTTCGCGCGCCATCAACAGTGAAGCCCAGCAAGTGTTAATTAGTTGACACATTTCGTGCTTGTTGATATTATTCGACGGAGCACATTTTCGTCCATAACTCAAAAAGAAAAATTCGGATTTATATATTTTTTTCACCAAATCATAGTTTGTAATATTTTCTTGCTGATAAGGTAATAAAAGCAAATTCGAGTTCTGAGACCGCGCGAACGTATACCATATCCTTAAGGGTGATCAAGCGTAGGATTGTGGGTTTAAAACTGCTTCGTACCCAGTCGCTTCTTCGGAGGGGAAGGGGCAGGGTTTAAAACAAAAGCTATTTCAATTATATTTCAATTTAAGTTTGTTTATGTAAAAGTCTCTAAGAGCCTCAAATTGACAGGGTCGTTTTCTGTAGCAATTATCTTTACTTCGATCCTTCTGTTGTTCTTCTAGTATCTTGATAGATATTGAAGAACCTAAGATCCTTATGTTGTTCTTCTAGTATCTTGATAGATATTGAAGAACCTACAGTAGATCCTTCTGTTGTACAATGTACTTCTAGTATCTTGATAGATATTGAAGAACCTAAGATCATTCTGTTGTTCTTCTAGTATCTTGATAGATATTGAAGAACCTAAGATCATTCTGTTGTTCTTCTAGTATCTTGATAGATATTGAAGAACCTAAGATCCTTCTGTTGTTCTTCTAGTATCTTGATAGATATTGAAGAACCTAAGATCATTCTGTTGTTCTTCTAGTATCTTGATAGATATTGAAGAACCTAAGATCCTTCTGTTGTTCTTCTAGTATCTTGATAGA
The DNA here is from genome assembly GCA_033675265.1 of Actinostola sp. cb2023. NCBI lineage: Eukaryota > Metazoa > Cnidaria > Anthozoa > Actiniaria > Actinostolidae > Actinostola > Actinostola sp. cb2023. The sequence goes on along the minus strand of JAUJYZ010001213.1, from coordinate 28,376 downwards.
TATTGAAGAACCTAAGATCATTCTGTTGTTCTTCTAGTATCTTGATAGATATTGAAGAACCTAAGATCCTTCTGTTGTTCTTCTAGTATCTTGATAGATATTGAAGAACCTAAGATCCTTCTGTTGTTCTTCTAGTATCTTGATAGATATTGAAGAACCTAAGATCATTCTGTTGTTCTTCTAGTATCTTGATAGATATATGAAGAACCTAAGATCATTCTGTTGTTCTTCTAGTATCTTGATAGATATTGAAGAACCTAAGATCATTCTGTTGTTCTTCTGGTATCTTGATAGATATTGAAGAACCTAAGATCTTTCTGTTGTTCTTCTAGTATCTTGATCATTCTGATAGATATTGAAGAACCTAAGATCATTCTGTTGTTCTTCTAGTATCTTGATAGATATTGAAGAACCTAAGATCATTCTGTTGTTCTTCTAGTATCTTGATAGATATTGAAGAACCTAAGATCATTCTGTTGTTCTTCTAGTATCTTGATAGATATTGAAGAACCTAAGATCATTCTGTTGTTCTTCTAGTATCTTGATAGATATTGAAGAACCTAAGATCATTCTGTTGTTCTTCTAGTATCTTGCTAGATATTGAAGAACCTAAGATCATTCTGTTGTTCTTCTAGTATCTTGATAGATATTGAAGAACCTAAGATCCTTCTGTTGTTCTTCTAGTATCTTGCTAGATATTGAAGAACCTAAGATCATTCTGTTGTTCTTCTAGTATCTTGATAGATATTGAAGAACCTAACTTCATGCTGTTGTTCTTCTAGTATCTTGCTAGATATTGAAGAACCTAAGATCATTCTGTTGTTCTTCTAGTATCTTGATAGATTTTGAAGAACCTAAGATTTTGTGTTGTTGATGTATTCTTGACGTGAGTGTGGCGGATGGTGCTGCCAATATAGAGTTATTGATATTTGGCACGGGTGATTTTATAAACTGTACACTTATTCAGAATGATGTCGTTGTCAATGAAAGCTTAGACAAAAATAAATCCATCTCAACAGGTACTCCAGACTCCGTTTGGATTCTTCACCTTTTACTCTCTTGGTCAATGTGTGAACTTTCTTTAACAAAAGAATGTTTTCATTTTTCTTAGTCCAAAAGAAGCTCACTAACATGCAGCGAAATAATAACTGGTAAGTGTTTCAAATCCCATTGTTGTTATGATGTCAAACTTGCCCTAATATAAAATAATTTATATTTTATGCATTTGGTCTACTTATTTGACTATAACAGAGTTGGAAGACTTTTCTTTTCTGTTCATTGCAAAACAACTACATTTGATTGACGGAAACCAATAGGATTTTTCAAAGCAAATAAAAAGTTATTGTTAAAAAAAAAATTATTTCCTCTGATGCAAATCCTTAAAGTCGTTCACAAACTGCAGATTATTAATTTTATTCTGTTATTTTAATGAAAATATTTTGCAGCTACAAATTGGAAGGTGGACCACAGCGATTGCTACAATAGAATGGACAAAGATGTGGTCTGTGCAACTGAAGAAAAATCACATAACTCGCATCTACAGGATCATCATAAAAAAGTTGAAATCAACGAGTTTTCTGTGAACAAAGGTGACGAATGTATTGCTGGCCAAGATGGTCATGACGATTCATATTTTTGGGATGATGAATATGTCAGCAGCGATAGGCCTTCTCCAAACAAAAAGGGAAAAACATGTGAACATATAGCAGAATATGGTACTAATGATGAATTTGTCTCTGATCCCTTGAAAATCACCAATGAGTTGGTCCTCAGTACAAGACAATCTCCGGATTTGTCAGATCTCCAGAAATGTGGTTATTGTGCTAAGAACGGTGGGCTTTTTCTCAAGCAAAGACCAGTCTTTATGTAAATCGTCTGCCGAATATAGAACTGGTGATGTATTTGAGGCTGGTCCTTTTAACGTTAATGAAGCTTCCGCTCATGGTGTAGAACAATGTGATGGTGTTTCAGAATGCCAGGGCCATGAAGTTTGTACTGGCAATAATAAGCTTTCTCCAAACCAAGAACAAGCAACATCTAAATACACTGTTGACAATAGTGCTGATAACAAATCTGTTGCTGAGCATTTGAATATCCCTAAAGGTTCAGGCCTTGAAATGGAACAAGCTCCCTGTCTGTCAGATTTCCAATATCATGGCCATTGTACCGGAAACAACAAGTCATCTTCCTACAAAGAGCAAGCAACATGTGAATCTGAATATTTGAATTCGGAATTTGATACTTTGAATGTATCTGTTGCTGGACCTTTGGACATTAACAAAGATGCAGCTACCAGTACAGAAGAATCACTTGATGTTCCATATTGCCATGATCATGGTCATTCTGCCAGAAATGGTACTTCTCCAAAAAAAGACCAAGCAACATATAGATCCACTGCTGAAGATATAAACATCGTTATGGTTTCAGTTCTGGAAATAGAACAATCCCCTGGTCCGTCATATTTTCAGGATCATCATAACAGTGCTAGCAATAGTACTCGCAGAACCTCTGAATATGATACTGCCAACAAAGTGGCTGTTAAGCCTTTTAACAGCAACAGTGATTCGGTACTTATTACAGGAACATCTCCTGATTTGTCAGATTTCCTGGATAAAGATTGTTCTGCCAGCAACCATAGACCTTCTCAAAACAAAGAAAAAGCGATATCTAAATCCACTGATGAATATGGTGATGATGATGAAACTGTTCCTGAGCCTTTGAACAGCATTAGTCTTGAGAAAAAAAACGACGACATAATTCATATGACAGAGGATATCATTAGCCAATTAAATTTCAAGAATGATGGTAATCTTGCTATAAACAATGGATCGCATAAGGAAAAGGAAGAAACATGCAAATTCATTGTTGAAGCCTTCGAGACGGAAGAAGTTTTACATCATTTAGAGTTACCTGTTAGCAATGATGGCGTTCCTGCTGAAGAGGAAGACCAAGCAATTTGTGAAGCCGATGTTGAATTTCTAAATGGTTATTTAAATAACAACAATCTTGCGAATGAATGCGTTTCTGTTACTTTAAATATTAATGACAATGCCGTCCTTACTACAAAAGACGATTCGAACAACCAAATAATTGTTCAGGATTATTACTCCTTGAGAAATATACATTTTGCGACGAATGAACAGCCAACATGTAAATCCACTGCTGAATCTAGTACTGTATCTACAAGCTTCATTACAACTCTCCAAACAGAAGAAAACTCAAAATCAAATGTTCTTTCTCCAAAGAAAATACAAGCACTACATAAATATACTGTAGAATCTGGCGGTAGTAATGCAAAGAGTACTAAGCCAAAAGAAAGTTCAGATCAATCAGATTTCCATGATCATTTTAATGATGTTAGTGCTGATGAACCCATTCCTAAGAAAAAGCGAGAAACTTGTATTAACGTCAGAACTCAGTATTTCACCCGCTCTGCGAATGTCAACAAAGGGGGATCCTTCAGTAAGCCTTCTTTAACACATATACACAAAGCTAAGAAGTCCATGGGAAAGCGGCAAGAGTCTCCTGTAACTACATGTAATACTGCTGATGAACCCATTCCTAAGAAAAAGCGAGAAACTTGTATTAACGTCAGAACTCAGTATTTCACCCGCTCTGCGAATGTCAACAAAAGAGGATCCTTCAGTAAGCCTTCTTTAGCACATATACACAAAGCTAGGAAGTCCATGGGAAAGCGGCAAGAGTCTCCTGTAACTTCATGTAATACAGCTGCTCCATGCAAATATAATCTCTCATACACTAATATGAGTGACAAAGCATATATGCAAGCCATTGAGAACTGTTATTCCAAGATCCTTAAGGTTGTCTTGGAGCCCTTAGAATCACATGTTCGCATATTGGCCATGATCATGTTTTCATTCTGCCAGAATGGTACTTCTGCCAAAAAAAGACCAAGGCAACATATGGCAAACCTGATTTGATAGGTAACACAATTGATCTCAACAAAATAATCGACAATAGATTATCCAATGACCATGATAAAGCAGATGGATACTCTCCCTGTGTTAGAACAAAGAATTGTAGAAAACGCAAGGCTTGTGCAACAAATTTCCAGCACTCCAATGCTACATTAAATGAGCAGATATTAGAAAATAACAAAAAGAGAAAACTGCATTCTACAGGAACAAGTTCCCAAAGTAAGAGCAATACTGTGTCAGACCTTGGTGAGTTGGTAAACGAATCCTTTAATGAATCTACTTACCATGATGTTTCCAAACTAACCGAAGAAAAACAAAGTGAAGTTCTAATGATCAAATATAAAACACATAGCTTCCTAGGTAGTAAAGAACTAAATAAAAGTGAGCAAAGTGGAATTAATGATTCAGTTGAAAGTACTACTGCAAGACAACAAAACCAAGACATTACGGACATGAATGTCTCAGATCATCGGAATGGTATGTTAGAAGACAAGAGGGACAAAGAAAAGTCTGAGAGTGTTCATGGGTGTCAAGAACTTGATAAAAGTGAGCAAAGTGGAATTAATGATTCAGTTGAAAGTACTACTGCAAGACAACAAAACCAAGATGAGACGGACATGAATGTCTTAGATCAACAGAATGGTATGTTACAAGAAGAGATGGACAAAGAAAACTCTGAGAGTGTTCATGGGTGTCAAGAACTTGATAAAAGTGAGCAAAGTGGAATTAATGATTCAGTTGAAAGTACTACTGCAAGACAACAAAACCAAGACATTACGGACGTGAATGTCTCAGATCATCGGAATGGTATGTTAGAAGACAAGAGGGACAAAGAAAAGTCTGAGAGTGTTCATGGGTGTCAAGAACTTGATAAAAGTGAGCAAAGTGGAATTAATGATTCAGTTGAAAGTACTACTGCAAGACAACAAAACCAAGATGAGACGGACATGAATGTCTTAGATCAACAGAATGGTATGTTACAAGAAGAGATGGACAAAGAAAACTCTGAGAGTGTTCATGGGTGTCAAGAACTTGATAAAAGTGAGCAAAGTGGAATTAATGATTCAGTGAAAAGTACTACTGCAAGACAACAAAACCAAGAAGAAACGGACACAAATGTCTTAGATCAACAGAATGGTATGTTACAACAAGAGATCGACAAAGAAAAGTCTGAGAATGTTCATGGGTGTCAAGAACTTGATAAAAGTGAGCAAAGTGGAATTAACGATTCAGTTGAAAGTACTACTGCAAGACAACAAAACCAAGACGAGACGGACATGAATGTCTTAGATCAACAGAATGGTATGTTACAAGAAGAGATGGACAAAGAAAAGTCTGAGAGTGTTCATGGGTGTCAAGAACTTGATAAAAGTGAGCAAAGTGGAATTAATGATTCAGTTGAAAGTACTACTGCAAGACAACAAAACCAAGATGAGACGGACATGAATGTCTTAGATCAACAGAATGGTATGTTACAAGAAGAGATGGACAAAGAAAACTCTGAGAGTGTTCATGGGTGTCAAGAACTTGATAAAAGTGAGCAAAGTGGAATTAATGATTCAGTGAAAAGTACTACTGCAAGACAACAAAACCAAGACGAGACGGACATGAATGTCTCAGATCAACAGAATGGTATGATAGAAGAAGAGTTGGACAAAGAAAAGTCTGAGAGTGTTCATGGGTGTCAAGAACTTGATAAAAGTGAGCAAAGTGGAATTAATGATTCAGTGAAAAGTACTACTGCAAGACAACAAAACCAAGAAGAAACGGAAATGAATGCCTCAGATCAACAGAATGGTATGTTAGAAGAAGAGAGGGACAAAGAAAAGTCTGAGAGTGTTCATGGGTGTCAAGAACTTGATAAAAGTGAGCAAAGTGGAATTAATGATTCAGTTGAAAGTACTACTGCAAGACAACAAAACCAAGACGAGACGGACATGAATGTCTCAGATCAACAGAATGGTATGATAGAAGAAGAGTTGGACAAAGAAAAGTCTGAGAGTGTTCATGGGTGTCAAGAACTTGATAAAAGTGAGCAAAGTGGAATTAATGATTCAGTTGAAAGTACTACTGCAAGACAACAAAACCACGAGACGGACATGAATGTCTCAGATCATCAGAATTGTATGTTACAAGAAGAGATGGACAAAGAAAAGTCTGAGAGTGTTCATGGGTGTCAAGAACTTGATAAAAGTGAGCAAAGTGGAATTAATGATTCAGTTGAAAGTACTACTGCAAGACAACAAAACCACGAGACGGACATGAATGTCTCAGATCATCAGAATGGTATGTTACAAGAAGAGATGGAAAAGGAAAAGTCTGAGAGTGTTCATGGGTGTCAAGAACTTGATAAAAGTGAGCAAAGTGGAATTAATGATTCAGTTGAAAGTACTACTGCAAGACAACAAAACCACGAGACGGACATGAATGTCTCAGATCATCAGAATGGTATGTTACACGAAGAGATGGAAAAGGAAAAGTCTGAGAGTGTTCATGGGTGTCAAGAACTTGATAAAAGTGAACAAAGTGGAATTAATGATTCAGTTGAAAGTACTGCTGCAAGACAACAAAACCAAGACGAGACGGAGATGAATGTCTCAGATCCACAGAATGGTATGTTACAAGAAGAGTTGGACAAAGAAAAGTCTGAGAGTGTTCATGGGTGTCAAGAACTTGATAAAAGTGAGCAAAGTGGAATTAATGATTCAGTTGAAAGTACTACTGCAAGACAACAAAACCACGAGACGGACATGAATGTCTCAGATCATCAGAATGGTATGTTACAAGAAGAGATGGAAAAGGAAAAGTCTGAGAGTGTTCATGGGTGTCAAGAACTTGATAAAAGTGAACAAAGTGGAATTAATGATTCAGTTGAAAGTACTACTGCAAGACAACAAAACCAAGACGAGACGGAGATGAATGTCTCAGATCCACAGAATGGTATGTTACAAGAAGAGTTGGACAAAGAAAAGTCTGAGAGTGTTCATGGGTGTCAAGAACTTGATAAAAATGAACAAAGTGGAATTAATGATTCAGTTGAAAGTACTACTGCAAGACAACAAAACCACGAGACGGACATGAATGTCTCAGATCATCAGAATGGTATGTTACAAGAAGAGATGGAAAAGGAAAAGTCTGAGAGTGTTCATGGGTGTCAAGAACTTGATAAAAGTGAACAAAGTGGAATTAATGATTCAGTTGAAAGTACTACTGCAAGACAACAAAACCACGAGACGGACATGAATGTCTCAGATCATCAGAATGGTATGTTACAAGAAGAGATGGAAAAGGAAAAGTCTGAGAGTGTTCATGGGTGTCAAGAACTTGATAAAAGTGAACAAAGTGGAATTAATGATTCAGTGGAAAGTACTACTGTAAGACAACAAAACCAAGACGAGACAGACATGAATGTCTCAGATCATCAGAATTGTATGTTACAAGAAGAGATGGACAAAGAAAAGTCTGAGAGTGTTCATGGGTGTCAAGAACTTGATAAAAGTGAGCAAAGTGGAATTAATGATTCAGTTGAAAGTACTACTGCAAGACAACAAAACCAAGACGAGACGGACATGAATGTATCAGATCAACAGAATGGTATGATAGAAGAAGAGATGGACAAAGAAAAGTCTGAGAGTGTTCATGGGTGTCAAGAACTTGATAAAAGTGAACAAAGTGGAATTAATGATTCAGTTGAAAGTACTACTGCAAGACAACAAAACCAAGACGAGACGGACATGAATGTCTCAGATCAACAGAATGGTATGTTACAAGAAGAGATGGACAAAGAAAAGTCTAAGAGTGTTCATGGGTGTCAACAACTTGATAAAAGTGAGCAAAGTGGAATTAATGATTCAGTTGAAAGTACTACTGCAAGACAACAAAACCACGAGACGGACATGAATGTCTCAGATCATCAGAATGGCATGTTACAAGAAGAGATGGACAAAGAAAAGTCTGAGAGTGTTCATGGGTGTCAAGAACTTGATAAAAGTGAGCAAAGTGGAATTAATGATTCAGTTGAAAGTACTACTGCAAGACAACAAAACCAAGACGAGACGGACATGAATGTCTTAGATCAACAGAATGGTATGTTACAAGAAGAGATGGACAAAGAAAAGTCTGAGAGTGTTCATGGGTGTCAAGAACTTGATAAAAGTGAGCAAAGTGGAATTAATGATTCAGTTGAAAGTACTACTGCAAGACAACAAAACCAAGACGAGACGGACACAAATGTCTTAGATCAACAGAATGGTATGTTACAACAAGAGATCGACAAAGAAAAGTCTGAGAATGTTCATGGGTGTCAAGAACTTGATAAAAGTGAGCAAAGTGGAATTAACGATTCAGTTGAAAGTACTACTGCAAGACAACAAAACCAAGACGAGACGGACATGAATGTCTTAGATCAACAGAATGGTATGTTACAAGAAGAGATGGACAAAGAAAAGTCTGAGAGTGTTCATGGGTGTCAAGAACTTGATAAAAGTGAGCAAAGTGGAATTAATGATTCAGTTGAAAGTACTACTGCAAGACAACAAAACCAAGACGAGACGGACACAAATGTCTTAGATCAACAGAATGGTATGTTACAACAAGAGATCGACAAAGAAAAGTCTGAGAATGTTCATGGGTGTCAAGAACTTGATAAAAGTGAGCAAAGTGGAATTAACGATTCAGTTGAAAGTACTACTGCAAGACAACGAAACCAAGACGAGACGGACATGAATGTCTCAGATCATCAGAATGGTATGTTACAAGAAGAGATGGATAAAGAAAAGTCTGAGAGTGTTCATGGGTGTCAAGAACTTGATAAAAGTGAGCAAAGTGGAATTAACGATTCAGTTGAAAGTACTACTGCAAGACAACGAAACCAAGAAGAGACGGACATGAATGTCTCAGATCATCAGAATGGTATGTTACAAGAAGAGATGGACAAAGAAAAGTCTGAGAGTGTTCATGGGTGTCAAGAACTTGATAAGAGTGAGCAAAGTAGAATTAATGATTCACTTGAAAGTACTACTGCAAGACAACAAAACCAAGAGGAGACGGACATGAATGTCCTAGATCATCAGAATGGTGTGTTACAAGAAGAGATGGACAAAGAAAAGTCTGAGAGTGTTCATGGGTGTCAAGAATTTGATAAAAGTGAGCAAAGTGGAATTAATGATTCAGTTGAAAGTACTACTGCAAGACAACAAAACCAAGACGAGACGGACATGAATGTCTCAGATCAACAGAATGGTATGTTACAAGAAGAGATGGACAAAGAAAAGTCTGAGAGTGTTCATGGGTGTCAAGAACGTGATAAAAGTGAGCAAAATGGAATTAATGATTCAGTTCAAAGTACTACTGTAAAACAACAAAACCAAGACGAGATGGACATGAATGTCCCAGATCAACAAAATGGTATGTTACAAGAAGAGATGGACAAAGAAAAGTCTGAGAGTGTTCATGGGTGTCAAGAACTTGATAAAAGTGAACAAAGTGGAATTAATGATTCAGTTGAAAGTACTACTGCAAGACAACGAAACCACGAGACGGACATGAATGTCTCAGATGAACAGAATGGTATCCCAAATGGAGACGATGTATCACATGACATTAATGAAACAACTTCATGCACAACAGAAATATATGTAACAAAGCAAAAAAAGCTTTCTAAACGCCTGTTCGAGTGTACCATCTGCAATGTGAGATTTAGGAAGAAAAGGAGGTACACGTTGCACCTTGTAAAACATCGACAAATGTCTGGAAAGTCTATTGATTCTCCAACTCAGGAAGTATCCAAAGACCAAGCCCATTCGTTGGCAACAAACAACAGTGCTGCGAGTTTTCCGTTAAACAAAGAATGTCAAGGAAATCTAGAAAGTACCACTTCTGGATATGAGACCAGCAGTTCCATAGCTCAAGAAGGTAGTACAGAAAGGGGTTCAATCGCGTTAGGTCAATCAGATTATGTGAAAATCACAAAGGAAACGCCAGTTGCTCCATCTGGACATTTGTCATCATCAGAAGATGAATTAACAAATAAACAAGAAGAACAAAGCAAAGTGAATTACAATTTAGTGCTCAGCCAAGAGACTGCTGCTTTACAAGAAAATATGGCAGTTTCTAGTTTGTTCCAGCCACATCTTCATTCACACGGTGAACTTTATCCCATCACCCCTAAAGAAGAAAGGGTTTCTGATAAAACAATACTCATTTCACCTTCATCACATGCCAACTCTCTTTATCACAGTGAAAATGCTAAAAAGTCTACTGGCATGTCTAATCAAGGAGCTGAAAAAGATGTGCCAAGAGATGGATCTGTTGTAAAAACACAGGCTCGGGACAAAAACAAGTTTAAATGTAGTATATGCCTTAAGGAATTTGTATATCATGGTTCTTTTCAGAAGCATTTCCAAAGTCACGATTCTGTTGGTGTGAAGCTATCAAATAAGGAATGTGGAGCGAAAAACAGCAAAGTGGATGAGGATTTACGTAACCATCTGTTTTCGTGTACTGATGATCTATTCAATACAAGCTGTGATACTGGTAAATACAGGTGTCCTGAGTGTTTGAAGGAATTTGACTACCCTGATAGACTTCAAAAACATATTATTTACATCCACAAGCCCCACAAATGCCACCATTGTGGAATAAACTTTGATTCTGCTGTAGCACTATCATGTCATTTAAAAACACATGCATCGACAGAAAAACATCGAAAGATACAATGTACAATATGCGGCAAAAAAACGTGTTCACAACCAAAGACCTTATTATTCACTTCCGCTCCCACAAGCCAAGTAGTTCCAAAGTGAAACCGCAACAAAATGAAGTGGTAGGCGATCTACTTTCGTCAAATCAGAGAGGGAATACAGTTTCTTGTTTGCTGACTCAATCTCAGCTCAGTAGCACTACCATCATTCCTCTCAAACTAAATATGGAAAACAAGAGTAACTGCCCTGAACCCAACTGTGAAGTGGTTCCTGTGAAAAATCAAATATCCGCAGGGTGTGACACCAATGATGCTTTCTCCCGAAAATCATTGACAAGTGACAATGAATCGTCTACTGCAAACTGCTTAGAAAACAATAAAGATGATGTACCAACCACTGATAACAAGATAAAGATTACCCTCTTCCCTTGCTCTAAATGTCATAAAGCATTCAACACCTACAAACAGGTCGCGTGTCACACCATGCGGGCACATGATTACAGAAAATGTCCTCAAAAAACAAACAGTTCCACAAAAAACATTGCAGTACATCCGTCCTATCGAAACCATGGGCAATCAAATGACCAAAAGAGTAATAATCAGACTATAAAAATGACGATTTTTCCGTGTTCTATTTGTGATAAATCGTTTAGCACCTATAGGCAGGTCACATCTCATTCCAACAGGGCACACGGACGTAGGTGCTAAAGACTGAACTGAGACGAAGACTTTGCAACACTGAAGGTACAGAGAAACTAAAAGAACTGACCTATCCGAAGAAGCTTCTGGCATTTTAGATAAAAGGCCAATTGATATCTAAAATGAAAAAAGGCAATTAGCAGTCTGTGATTGTTAATCAAGATCCGTAGATCTTTTTTTAAATATGAGTAGATTTGACAAAACAACAACATATAGTAAAGCGCTAACAAGTAATTGATTATACGTGGAACTGCTACGAGTGCTGTTCTGTTTTCCCAACGGTGAAATAGAGGATCACATTTAATTGATTTTTATTTCAAAAGCTGCCTATTTTATTCCATTTTTATTGATAATACAATTATTAACTGCATCACTTTATTCAGATATTGAATTTGGCAATAACATGACGATGATAAATGTTCCAATAAATGTTTATTTAGACACGTGTCGTCCAAGTGCGCGAAGCTCGTTTAAAATACGAACGTGATTACTTTGCTGTTGGGTCCAACATGTTGGGAGTGTTTGCACAGTTAGCCCGATAATGTTCGAGCAGTGTTCAATGTTAGTTGTAATGGAGCGATTATAAGCAAGTATATTCGAATTTCTAGCCCAGCAGACAATTTTAAATATAACAAGACGCTCAATGAGCGTACACTCGGGCTTATGAAAAGGACAATGTCAGTTGCGTGAGGAGAGACCTGACAATGACTGACAGTTGCGTGACGAGGGAGACTATATGTCTGCCAGATGAAGGGCTATGTACGATCTCGATTTACGAACATTCACCTTGCTCGCCTTAAATGCTTTGATGTAGTAGTTTTGAAGTAAGATTTTTACGATTCCTTTTCCTTCTGAATTTTTCAAACGTGGAATAAAATAAACATCCATCATGAGTTAGAACTTCGTATTTTTAAACATCCAGTTGATTCAGTATGATGTGACAAAGCTCGACCAATCTGCTGTCTCTGCCTATACATTAAAAAATCTTGTTCGATTTATCTCGAAATCAGAAAGGAATTATCGATTAAAAATCAAAAGCTGCTTCTGTTAGATTAAGATGTGACCTCAAAAATACGTTTAAATACGTATGACAGCGTACTTTCAAGAGTCGGGAGATCTTTATCTATGAGTCACCGACCGAAATAGTCTCCCTTGTCACTGAGCGTCTTCTTCTGCAATAGATCCCTAAAATCTAAGGACGTTTTGATTTCGATTGTATTTTTGCCGTTCACTGACCTGTTTTGAGCGTGGAAATTCTGTTTTAAATAGCCTACGCGGCAGTTCTATATAAAATGAAAAGGACAATGTCAGTTGCGTGAGGAGAGACCTGACAATGACTGACAGTTGCGTGACGAGGGAGATTATATGTCTGCCAGATGAAGGGCTATACGATTTACGAACATTGACCTTGCTTGCCTTAAATGCTTTGATGTAGTTTTGAAGAACGATTTTTACGATTCCTTTTCCTTCTGAATTTTTCAAACGTGGAATAAAATAAACATCCATCATGAGCTACTGAAAATAACTCGACTGGCTCGACTGTTTGCATGACTTCTGTACATATAGCTTTCTGTCAATAGATGGAGTTATACATGACCGTTGTACGGCGTTGGTCGTGAGTTTAATTATAACAAGAGTCCGCGGAGATCTTTATCTATGAGTCAGACACAAGTCTCCCTCGTCATTGAGCGTCTTCTTCTATAATAGATCCTTAAAATCTAAGGACGTTTTGATTTCGATTGTATTTTTGCCGTTCACTGACCTGTTTTGAGCGTGGAAATTCGGTTTTAAATCAACGGTTCTAAAATTAGGTCGCCGGTAATAGATGTATGACTCAGATAAGGATCACTTTACAACTGTCATCTTACTGAAAAGAACACGGATTTTCGAACATTGACCTTGCTCGATCGCCTTTGTCTCAATTCATTTTTGGATATGAGTTCGAGTTCGTGGAAAGGCGTTATAGAACAGCCGATAAAACACGGGCTTTAAACAGGCTCATTTCACAGACAAAAGCATACGGCTATTCGTGTGGGCCCACTCTGAAAGATGTCGTTTCATTTATAACAAAAGCAAACGCGCCTTAGCTTCATCGTGGAATGATCAACTACAATCCTGAACTTAATAGCTTGAAGATCTATGATGAGAAATCTTGAAACTCGATAGGATCAAATACATCGCATTCTTCGCATTTTTTTGTCATTCCTTCACCTGAAAAAAAAGAAAAAAAGAAAAAAAAAGAAAGTGTATTTTCTAACTCGGGCTTCCTTCGGAAGGGCCCGAGTAATAAAGTGAATGATATTCCGAAAATCGTACTCATCGTGGAAGTATACCCCCAATGAAAAGGCAAACAACGTTTTGCAATATTTCGGTTTACTTTAAACCATCATCAGGCAGAATGGTAATTTACAATGTGTAAATGAATTCGGAATATCATTCATTTTATTATATTCGAATTGAAACACAAGAAGACGCATTTACGAATCACCAATGGAAGAACTGAGGTTGCTCTCTTTGCTGGTCGTTTAGTCCAACGTAGCTTTTAGTTATTTTGTTTACCCCGTAAAGTACATATGTAATGTTTCAAAGCCGAGAATGAGGACTAGACGGGGTTTCCAGTCCGAGGCGAAGCCGAGGATTGGAAACCCCGTCTAGTCCGAATTCGAGGTTTTGGAACGACTTCTCATACTCATTAATTATTACATGCAATGGCCTAAAGGCAATAAATAAAGAGTTGCAAGATTTTAGCCCGGAAAAGCAAGAATTCCAGTCTGCATATTCTCTGCTCATGCGCAGAGTCGAGTACATCGCATATAAATAATATCCCACATGTGTTGGACTCTTGAGTAGCATGAAGTAGAGCCTGCTTTCAGATTGAATCTCATTCGGACAGAGTGGTCCCGATGATTGTTATATGAGGGTAAGAACTCAGGAAAGAGTTACTTTGAAATCCATCATTTCTAAGTCCTTGGACTTTGAAATCTTTCATTTCAAAGTCCTTGGACTTTGAAATCATTTCAAAGTCCTTGGACTTTGAAATGCATTTCAAAGTACTCTTGAGCGGACTTTCCGGGGTTTCCAGGTCCATCATGTGACCGGATTTGATGCACCGGATTGGCTGGTTACTTCATGAATAATTAATGAGTTTGAGAAGTGGTATTTCAAAAACGAGTGCGAGTGTTTCATCAGAGGTTCCAAACACCGACAAAGGGATGTGATTATCTGAATTACATCATCATATGCAGTTTACATTTCACATTACTGACACTCGGCCATCGACCGCTCAGCTCCATCACTGAAGCGAAGTGTTGTCTCAAAGCCTACAGAGAGCATCCAGTGCATTTGTCCCAGTGCAGCCACAATCCTTGCAGTTAACAACAGCAGTTCAGCAGAACAACGGCTCCAACGTGTTCTATTTTTGGCGTGCGCGCGCAGGGTTAGGAGAATTTGTAAAATGATCAAAGAAACTACAAAATTTATGGTCAATGCTTAGTTGTGCTGCGACTCTTACGCTTCTTTCGTGCTTAACAACCTCCCGCGTGCATCCATAACTGAATATACGAGCGCTAAGCATTGAAGACGTTCATGAATGCTTTGTGTCCTACTGACTGTGAGTGGCACCGGAACAAGACTGACAAGATGGACCATGCGGCTGCTGCCAACGAGTAAGTTCGTGGGGCAAAATGAAAACAGTAAGCTAACTATGGGAACACGAAACTGCTTGTTAGCGTATAGGTTCAGTGATCCACTGTGCAGCACAAGTTGCATGATTAAAATCTGTTCAATGAATGAGTACAGTCTACAGTATCCATGGTTTTGTGTAAATGCTAGATCTCGTTTGAATAGCTATAAAACACATGATTATGTGCACAATTAGTTGTATAAACCATGGATCATAAAACTGGATAGGACACTGCCGTGACGTCACGTCGCGACCTAGTGGAAATGTGTGACGTCACCACCAAAACAAATATTTTCACGATGAGTTGCAATTATCGTAGTTTGTGTAGCTTTAATCCTTAATATTTACTTAATTCATTGCTAAAAGTCACCAAAATCAGTTATGGACGTCGATGAGGTATTTGAAGAGTGGGATTCACTTGATTCTATCGACGAAAGGGAACTAGATCAGCTGCTTTTAAAACGCTGTGGACGAGTCTGGATGTAAACATGGCGGCGACGGGAGCAGGAGTCCTCGATATTGATAGCGAAAACTCAAGTGATTCAGACGATGAAGCAGAAGTGTTTAGATGTGTCAAATGCCAGAAAGTCTACCATGTGAAAGGGTGGCTTTTCAGACATGAATCAACGTGTAATGGTGCGAAAGAAGCCAAGAAACAAGACGAAAGGAAGATGTCAGAAAGTCAACAGCGCGCCCGCGAAGTTTTGAGAAATCTTGGCTTTCAAGAATATTTCGACGACGAATGCCTCCCAATTATTAAGCAATTTGTACAGGAGATCTCTTCTACCCCATCCAGCGTAGTTGAACTGAGAGGAAAGAGGTTTGATAGCTGTCGAAAACAGTCTACTATCATTCTTACACACCTTGAGGATGATGGCACTGTGTTGTTGTTCTTACAATATGTCGCTCAAACGATATGGATTATAACCTTCGAGAAAGATTTCCTCGTTAGTACTTCACGAAGACAGCAACACATCGCTGAACACTTACATGCTTTTAGGCAATCAAGTGAACTATTGCTCAAATGGAAAGAAGTTGGGGTACTTATTACGATGGACACGACTGACAATCTTTTACTGCAGAAGCTAATTACAATTATTTTTGAAAGCACAGCACAGCATCGTTCAAAGTCTGTGGCACAGGCTTTGCAGATTAAGGAGGATTATCCTGGAGAAAGAGCAAGCAAACCCTGTCTTAATGACACCGAGAGAGCCATAGTGGCCTACATAGCTGGGTACGTGTGTCGTAAAGTTAGAGACAGACTGAACAGATATTGTACTAGTAATGCTCAGTCTCAACAACCCATGGTTCAATGCAAACATGAGAGACTTGGAATACTGGTGGATACACTGAATACTTTGATACCAGGGGGTGTGGCTCATCCAGCTCCTTCAATGAAATTTCCCAATCTACTGACAGTCTCTTTATCCAGGGGTGGGCTGACTCAAGTGGACCAGCCTACGTATAATTTCTTTTGTTACCTTGAAATTTCCATTCGGCCATTCCTTAACTTAGCAAGATTTCGTTCCAGCACCAGGAACTCTGACACCAAACTGTTGGCTCAGCTGATAGAAAATTCCTCTCTTTTGCAAGATTCCTGGTTTTTTTCCAAGATTCTCAGAGCAAGACAGCAATCTTCTTCTCAGTCTTTTTGTTGATCTGTATTTCCGTGTAAGGAAGTGGGCCTATCTTAAGGTTTACAAGGAACACAGGAAATTAAAAGTCACTCAAGAACTTTTGAGATCTGCTAGCAAATCTGCAACAACACTTGATTTGCATGGTAAGGATAGCATTAGAAAGGTTTTGATGTCTCAAACTGAGTAGAGTACAATTTAGAGAAACAAGAACATTAAACAGATTTAGAAAGTGTGGGAGGGGACAAGTCCTGGGGGTGGGGTGGGGGGGCTGTACTACCTATTTTTTTAAAAAGTGCTCAGTTATTAAAATGAACGGTACAGTTCCACAATTTTATTGTTTATTGTAAAATATGGGAACAGGCAGATATTGTTATTTTTATTTTACCTCAGTACACTGGACGCTAGTTTGTTACACATTCCTACTGTATTAGAGTGATTTTAATTAACCCATGAAATTAGTCTAATGTGTATTAGTACACTAATTCCATTGTGTTCTTTTGTTTACTTTTGACTATTAGATTTTATTTCACGGGTTACAGTGCGACTACACCAACCAAGGCCACCCAAACAAATTTTGAATCAAATTTTCTAATCAAATTTGTGACGCTGAATAACAGAATGATGTCGAATTCTACAATTTAAACTGTTTCTTGTTCACTCTTGATCATATACATACACATATAAAGTAAAATATATGCTCCTAAAGTGAAAATTTGAACATTTGTGCAGATTCTATTGTTTAAATACTCAATTGTGATTGGATAATTTGTATGAACATTTGTTTGGGTGGCCTTGGTTGGTGTAGTCACACTGTAAGTAAAACCACTATCTTATTTACAAATGGAGACTGATTTTTTTTTCTTAGAGTGCAAACACTAAATCTGTGAAACAGTACTACAACTAATTAGTAATAAATACCGGTAACAATTAGGAAATAGAGTACAAACAATAAAAGCGTGAAATACATGTAGTACTAATTAGTACTATATAAATAGGATTTGTGAAAAATTAGAAAACAAAGGATGTTTCATTATTTAGTACTATTTAGTTATAGTAAGTTATTTCACGCCTTTATTGTTTGCACTCTAATAGAAACCAATAGATATAATATAGCACTATTTAGTACTGTATTTTTATCTGTTTGCACTTTATCTGTAGCACTTCACATGCTTTAATAAGTTTGAGATAAAATACAATGTGTTGAAACAATATAAATATTGAAACTGTGATATGTCATTGTATTAAACAATTAATACATCATCATCACCAGTTGAACCCAGCCATCTTTTTGCAAACAGCCTTGAACTGAAAACCATTTCCCTTAGTACAAATTAATACATCATCATCACCAGTTGAACCCAGCCATCTTTTTGCAAACAGCCTTGAACTGAAAACCATTTCCCTTAGTTCAAATTAATACATCATCATCACCAGTTGAACCCACAATGGGCGTCAAAATTAGTTGAAACACTGTACAGTTATCAGCAAAAATCACTATCACCACTATGGATGGTGAGATTACCCACTCCTCCCCTCCCCCCACCGCACAATGTTGACCATCAGTTGCGCTCTTTCATGGCCAATGATGTATCTTCAACATTGGAGAGAGGGAGGGGGAGAGAGGGGAGGGGGAGGGGTTTTGGATGCGTATAGTTCATATTTTAAACACAAAATGCAATCCTACACCGATAGCTAGGTTCCAAAATGGGTAATGTTTCAACAATTTTGACGATCATTGCAGCCATCTTTTTGCAAACAGCCTTGAACTGATAACCATTTCCCTTAGTACAAATTAATACATCATCATCACCAGTTGAACCCAGCCATCTTTTTGCAAACAGCCTTGAACTGATAACCATTTCCCTTAGTACAAATTAATACATCATCATCACCAGTTGAACCCAGCCATCTTGAACTCATTACTATTATTATTGTTATTATTATCTCAAGCACTTTGCAAACAGCCTTGAACTGAAAACCATTTCCCTTAGTACAAATTACCAGTAAAATTTACTTGGTTATCTCAAACTCATTTTCATTGGGAGTTTGAGATAGCAGGGTTCTACTGTAGCAGAATATTGAACTATGTAAATATATCATGTATAGATTTTGACTCGCAGAAATGAGTGAATCTTTCTATGGATGTGAAAATTAAATATTTCATTTTCGTTGACATGTTGATAACTGCAAATTTGGTTGTAATGTTTCCAAGTTACCTCCCACCCTCTTGATTCTGCGCATAGGCTTTAGAGCTTGGGATTGACTAAATACAGCACTTGAATAACTATGACCAAACTCTTTACAGGTGAATGCCCCATATGCCCCCCTTTTCTGCCTCGACTTTCCAAAAAACTTTTCGAGGGGATCTTGGTTAAATTTAGTGGCTACTACAAACGTTACACCTGGAATAGCAAGGGAAAACTTGACAACCTCCACAAAAGAATTAATACAAATTTGTAGCCCTTCCCAGGTCTGATCACTTATAAAGTATTTCTTTCTCTCAAGCAAAGGGACATCCGTTTGACTCAAGGCCCACTCCTTCCAGTCTGAAAAATACTTTAAAAACTCACTTTCAAGCCACAACAGTCGTCTGTCACCTGCATTGCGATACACGCTCTTATATTCAAATTGTGTACATACCCTGTTAGCATTTAAACAATCAAAAAAGTCATTCATGTTCTGTACAAATTTGGCAGTCTCGTACGTCCCCTGCTTACCTTGTATGGTGATAGCCTGTGCCACTCGGTTACTGAACACCTGAGCAGCAAGATAAATCCTCATTCTCAGGTACGGGTTCAGAAACAAATGGTCTGCTGTGAGCTTGTGTAATATGCGCAGGCCTGATGCGTTTGACTGGTTGATATCATTTTCAAATGCATCGATAAGCTGCAGCCATGAGATCCACATGTTATTATTTTTTAGTTTCTTTGTTTTGTTGCGCCAGAAACTGTTTTCCCAGTTATTACGTGTAGTCTTGAGTAAGTGCACTGGATCACATATAAAGTAGAGAGGCCTGGGTTCTGTTGCATAAGGGTTGGGTGTCTTGTAGATCAATGTACCTTTTGGGGATCCAGGTGGATTATGAAACTTGTAGAATTTGCGGTGAGGAGAGGCTCCATCACAAGTACTTGTTAAGACCTTAAAATCTCTCTGCTCTAACTCCTCTACACATTTCCAGAACACAGTAAACAATGCATATGACTTAAAGGGGCACTGTCACGACACGCGCATGCGCGAATCTTGGCTTCAATCTTGAAATCGTTGACCAACGCTTTCAAGAGACCCGAGGAAAATTCAAATTCAGTGTGTTAATATATCGAGTTATATCATTGTAATCCTTGCACTCTAGAAGATGATACTTATTCAGTACTTAGATTGATTGTTGTTTCGTATTTGTAGGTAGTTATTTTTGGTTTGAAGTCCAATTTTATACGCTTTTTATTTAATCCGCGAGAGCGATGGCGATGGCTTCTCATGGCGGCCGCCGGGATGTAGTGGTTGACAACGAATGTATTCAGGCGACAGGTTTATAAGTTTTGGTTTACTGGGAAGATAGAATACGGTTATACTACATATTCTGAGTTCGCTATACTTCTCTTTAACAGCTCTGGAGTACCAAAGGAGGTAGGAAAGTATTCCGAACGACAACAACAATGTTTGACAACGCGTTCATTGACTTATTCACTCGAATTATTATGTTCTCAAAAAGAACTCAGTTGCATACATCATATCAATGTATTCCTTCGAGTTCATATGCATGTACTGAAGCTATTGCAAACAACTGTCACATTGTATGAGTTTTTATTTCTGCGAGGTTTGGAAGTAGTGACACAACGTACGGCAAAGAGAACTCAGTGATTATACTTTTCACACGGGAATTATTTTGTGCAATTCTTTTTGCACTCTTTTGTACTCTTACAATTTAAGAAAACACGAGTACCTTATACAGTAGTGACATGTACATCTTCGTTAGTCTTTTTTGAAGCAAAGAAGTAATATGGACTTGGTTTTTAGCGATGTGAAATGTGAATAACTTCATCTGAGACCTGAGTTGTCACCTCGGATTGTCTGCTATTTAATGCCGTTCCTTCACCAGAAGTCGCTATAATAAGTACTTATTTCATGATATTTAGGTCACACGCTGTAAAGGTTGTATATTCTGAATAACTTGGAAGCACTCTGCGAAAACTTGATCGTAAAACACTTTCAAAACACATTGAAATTTACTAGCGCGATTCTCTTCGTAAACACAGACGAGTTGTGACCTCTGCATATCATTAAAATCTCTGAATATCATTAAAATTGACGCATGCGCGCGTCGTGACAGTGCCCCTTTAATAGTAGTTGTTGGAAAATATGCTACTGGCATTTTCCAGTTTGAAAACAGACTTACTGCCATAAAAACAAACATGTGTGTTGCCTCATCTGGAGCAGAGGAGGGACTTACCTTGGATGACAGGGATTTTTCCAGCTCATCAATGCTGTTTTGGGTAGTTCCCAAATCAATGAATCCAATCAGTCTGCCTGCATCATCAAACACAAGATCCTTTCTTACAGAAACTTCATCATGCACTACACCTACCCAATAATCAACCTCTTTGGGGTCATTTCTCTGGAGAAAATCCTTTTTAGCTAGATCTAAAAATGATGAATCAAAACCCACACTAGACTTAAAACAGTTGCTATAGTCTCTTAGAGTTCGAGTGTCAGGTAAAATAAGAATCCCACTGTCCTTGAGATGCTGGTATGCTTTTGGTGTTGTAGAATACAGTTGGAAGCACCATCTTATTACCAAGGGATGCCATCTTCTACCTCTTTTATCAGAACATGCCATAACTTTTTCTTGTTCTTTCAAGAACAGGCCTCTGAAATCTTGCTCATGTTCTTGAGTACCGTAGGTTAATTGTCTTCAACTGTGCAAACAATGACTCCATAACCTTACCATCATCCTCATTGAGAGATATTACATCCTGTAGAAATAAATAAAAAATATGTGTAATAAGTGCTAATTATATATACATTGTAAGCATCAAAGCAAGCTTTATTCATAACTGATGCCCGAATAAGAAAATTGGTATTTTGGTGCTACTTTATAACAATTTCCAATGTATTCACATACCCTTCCAATTTTAAAGTGAAACATAAAATAACATTTATATAAAATAATAGGAACCTTTTGAAATTTTTCTTTCAATTGACTGATTTTTCTTGATAGCTTCTGTCTCTCCTGTCGACAGTTTCTGATCCTTATCTCCACCTCTTCAGGGTTCAAGTATGACCAGGGACAGTGGCTGTTGGTACTGGTGTTGCTTTCTGCACTCGCTACTTTCTTGGAGTGGTTTGAAATCATTGTGAGCAAAGTCTTTTTGTATGAATTGCATGGCTCACAAGTGGGGTCTATTGCAACCAAGCCATTACAGTTAACAGGTCTGATGTTGTTATCAGCATATTTGGCTTTCACTTCTCCGTGACGGTCCTTAAAAATCCCATTGTGTCCCCCTGACTTGACAAGTTCATGCAATTTATCATCACATTCTATCCCACAACAAGCAACAGATATATCCACATAGTCCATAAGTTTGATAAAGTTCTCAACATTCACTAGTTGATGTGGAATATCTGGCAATGAACTTGAAAGTACTGGTATGTTATGCACAATAACCCGGAAGGTGAAATCAGTATTGATAATAATAGTTTTCTCAGGGACTGGTATTCTTGTTTGACTAAAAGTACACACCATCAAGAAGAGATCTGAATGTTTGATTAAGTTCCAATTACTGTTGAAAGTGTGATTCTTTATCAAAACATTGAAGACAGACGAGTAGTTGCTAATAGAAGGCTGGTTCATGACTGCCAGTGGAACATTGCGGAGAGGGAATTGGAACTTGAAACTGGGAAGAGTACATTTAGAAGGGATACTGCCAGACGACACCTGTGTATTTTCTTTGTTTGATGAATACTTCCAGTGGGACTGAGTGTTTTCTTACTCTACCAATTTTCCCCATCCTGGGAGACCTGTAATGAAATAAATAGAGAATGCAGCATAAGAATCAGCACTGACTTTTTTGTAATTCCTGAAACAAAGTCAGGTTTTTTACTCTCATAACAATAATATATCTTCATATGGGACAAAACAACTACTGTAATCATTTATTAAACAGATGAAAATAGGAATCTAGGCTTATTTTTCGTCTTAAAAATACAGACAACACAAGCGAAACCATGTCTAAGCCACAACTTTTAAGTATCAATCATATTTTTAATTTAATTCATAACAATCGTTTTGACTCCCAATACTCATCACTAGCTACTTCTTTAGAGCTGTCCTGGCTAATGTGCTGTATTTTCAACTAAAATTGAGCATTGAAATATAAGTCCTATTTACTTCTAACTATGCCTATATAAGCCACATACTAATCAATAAACTATTTGTTAAACGTCTCTTCTTTAAATGAAAATCAAAAATAACAAGTAAAAAATGTGTCCCAAAAACTACAACACATAGACATAATTCGGCCTTAAAATGACACTTTTTGGGACTGAAATTACTTCGTAAAAGCAATAAAATAAATGTAAACAAAGATCGCAAGTGCTTACCTTGAAAGTTCTTGCGTGGCTTAGGAGGGTTGTTTGGACATAAAATCATAGAAAAAAAACAAAACATATTTAGTGAAACATTAAAACACTGAAAAATGAAGGTTTCTCGTAGTTGAAAGCCTAATAAAAAGGCAATACTTACGCCATTTTCAACGTCACAAATTTCCACTAGGTTGCGACCATGGCGGCCATCTTGAAATGGCTTATCGACCAATCAGGATTCCGGAAATACCCCACGTGACAATAAGTGTCCTATCCAGTCTTTTTATGATCCATGGTATAAACTAAATACATCGACACTGAAATAAAGTTGTTATTATTATTATTATTACATCTCTGCAGCCCGTCAAATGCCCTACGAGGTTCTTATATTTTGAGATAGTTATTGACAATTTAGGCTAAATAGGTTCTTAAAGGAGAACTGAAGCCTAATTTTATCTTTCGATAAAAACAAAGCGAATGTTGTGTACATTCATTTTCTAAATGAATTTCAAATTGTTTTTATTTTTATGGAGAAGAAGCTTGAGTTTTAATTGTAAAAAGACATGGATTACCGCTGAATTGAGCGCGGCTCACTTCAGTAATTATTCCCCATGTCTGACGTCACCTATCCCAAGGGAAAGTGCAATCACAATGTAGAGTAATTATAAGTGTATTGTATTTTCTTGTACCCGAGAGAATGTTGTCAACAGATTTTAATATTCCCCGTAATCGTCGTCGCTAGCAAAAAGATCTGAGCCGACGGCAAAATAGCAACGGCAAAATGGCGGATGTTATTCTATATTGAACGTAAATTATGATGATATCTAAGAAAAATTTGCAAAAATTAATACTCCAATAATATTAATATAAGACATATCTAACTTTCTTGAGAAAATAAATTTTGTCTTCAGTTCCCCTTTAAATAGATAGATAGATAGATAAATATTATTCCATACGGTGGTTATTTCCATAGGTCCTAATTGCCCTATATCATTATGACGTAACGGCTTATTTATGAGGGGGACAATCGTGAAGAACAATAGAAATTTGAACTAAATCTGCTCTGCTGAGGTTCGCTTGATTTCAAATTGGCTAGTTTCCAGATATTATGTTCATCGATACTTTTCCCACAATATTTACTGTGTTTGGTGACTTTTATCGCTTTCAGACCGTCTGTAAAATACATTTATTTGGGAAATCCTTTGTGTTGTTGCTGTTTTGTCCCCCTCTAGATACCATGATCCTGCTTAGCGTTTAAACAATAGATTGTTTTGATTTGACGTCATAGTGGTATAGGGCAATTAAAGGGCAAGTCAAGTCTAAAATTGAATGATTTTCAGATCAAAGTATATCAAATATTAAACTCAACACGACCTAAGATATTCGCGAACTGAATGAACTTACAGAGACACAGGGAAGCCTTGAAAGCCTTTACTTGTTGCGTGACTCGGAAGAACATACAGAACATGTTTGAGCATGAAACCAGCACATGTCGCAGTTATCTTTCGTGATCAATGCCGTATGTTTTATATTTCGCTCTTAGAGTGAAAATATTTGAACATTTTAAAAGTAAAATCAAGAGACCATTATCTTGGTATATAAAAATGTATTCAACTAGTACAGTTCAATGATTGATAGTTGTTCATGTTGTCTGTCGATTTTTCATTTAGACTTCGAAATATGAAATAGCATAAATATAAGCTTGTGGTTTCCTTTCTAGTAGAACACATAGACGTCCAGCTATTCGTGTGCTTATCTTCTAGGACGATTTCCACTTGCTAGATTTCCCGGGGGGGGGGGGGGGGGTACTCCCTTAAATTTAGGACGGGGGTGTGCCGCTGAGTCTCTGAGACCCTGGACCTGTTCCAGATAAAAAGCAGATAATTTTGCGACCCTGTTCCAGACAAAATGGCCAAAATAGGTACTCTGTTCCAGACTATTCCAGAGTATAGAAAATCAAAGCCTCTGGTCGCGGCCGTTACGAATCTCACTTTCATGCAGACACCTAATCAATGACAGCCGTCAAACATGTCAAATACAATCGACCAATCAGCGAACGGGGATCGTCTTACAAAAGTACTGATTGGTCGATTGTATTTGACATGTTTGACGGCTGTCATTGATTAGGTGTCTGCATGAAAGTGAGATTCGTAACGGCCGCGACCAGAGGCTTTGATTTTCTTTCTCGCGGCGTACATCGTATTACAGAGCTATAACAAAGCCTCTGGAACCAGGGTATATTATTTCCAGAGCAAAACTGAACGTAAAATATAACCCTGTTCCAGAAAGAAACAGTGATTTGTATACCCTGTTCCAGAGTCAGAGAGACAAAAACCATACCTTGTTGAGCGGCACATCCCCGTATAGTCCATATATGGGAGTCCCCCCCCCCCCCACCCAATTTCAAAAAATTTCACGTGGTGTACGTGGTTCAACTGGTCATTTTATAGTTTTGAGTATAATAATAATAAACTTTATTATTATATGAGTATGATTATTATTATATAGAGTATGAGTTTGTTTGTTTCTCAAAAGCATTATTTTTCTATATCGTTCCCTAAAAAATACTAGAAATAAAGAATAATAGTTGTTGAAGTCCCCTGTGTAGTTTTCTTGAGGTTTTGAGTTGTATTTATTCGATGATGGGTCCGAGTTGTCTTGTGAATTTTGATGTGTTGACGAGCTCTGAACTGACAGCGACCGATGAAGGCCGAAGTTAGGATTTGTGTGCAATTTCTAATCCGTGGTGGATGCCTGGGCTCTAGCTGACTTGTTGCTTTATACCTCGTCTTTTTATCCTTCATTTGGCCAACACATTTAATTTAGCCGCTTTTTAGATCGGGAATCACGACGCCTATATATATAACACATTGCGCATGTGCGAGATAATTCAGTAGTACAAGACCCCATGCTTTCGCTAGACACACACCAACTTTGACAATATCATTGTGTAAAGACATCCCATTTGCCCTATAATCTGATTTGATTTGTTTTTTGACTTTATTTTTAGTGACGATTGTCTATGGAATTAGTGGTCATGCGTAGTGTTTTGGATTTGACACATCGATTGGGAGAAAGATAATTTTTTGTATATAAATGGTTCTAATACATGTACACGTGATGGAGATACTAGGCCCCGGTACTAGGCGTTGCAAACCTTCTTTCCCTGCCCCTTCGCTATCCCCAGCCCTCCCCTATTTATATTTGGGTCTCGATAGCATGTGACCGGATATTGCACAACTTTGCGATTTTCTGACATTGAAAAAAAATAAAATACGCGTTGGATTTTATAACTCGTGCGGCCTTCGGCCTGGGCACGAGTAATTATGATTAAAACATTTGAACAAGAAACAGTGTCTTGAATCGCCAAAAAAATGGCAGTGTTGATGCGTGTAAATTAGCCATGCGACGAATTTGCGATGAACGATGTTGAGAAACTGACGTCACTTCTATTGTACAACAAGACGCTCTGAGAGCGTTTTCTCGGCGGGTGTTATGTTGTTGTGTAGTGATGTCTAGACAACGTCTCGTTACGATTACTTTCGCAGTGCGGATCGGCTTATTGGCTTTGTTGAGTTTCTTGTAGAAAATACGTGATCATTCTCTGAGAGTATCTACCAGCAAGCTAGCGATCAGTTATCGATAAAATGGCTTCAGTTTGTCATGAGCTTCGTCCGAAAGAGGAAGATTCCCAGTTCATCGAATCGAATGAGTCAAACGTGCACGTTTGAGCGATATACGCCAAGACTCCAACCACTTTCTTTGCACATTGCCAGTCACAATGACTCCATCACTAACAGAGACAGTGGAAGGATTTTTGCCATCCACCTACATGCCACTAATTAACAAGCAATAATTGCGCAATCTATTTATTTATTTATTATTATTTTATTATTATTACTCATCCCTCCATTCATTTACTCATTCTTTCGTTCATTCATTATTTCATTCATTTTTTCATTTTTTTCATTTATTCTTTCATCCATCCATTCGTTCATTCATTATTTCGTTCATTCATTCATTCGTTCATCCATTGTATCATTCATTTATTTGTTCATCCATTCGTTCTTTCATTCGTTCATTCATTCGTTCATTCTTTTATTCAATCATTCGTTTACTCAATTTTATTCTGTTTTTATAGTTCATCGCGCACTGGTTTCGTTTTTGGCTACCTTTCTATTTATTATTTTCAATTCTTACGTTAATACTTCATTTTCTATTCCTCGCGCACCTTTTTCATTCTTTCTATCTGGCGTTGTTCGATTTTGTTTGCTTTGCGCGAGACTGTTCAGTTTGTTGCGCACGAGCTTGCTTGTTTGGTGGCGTTTTGTTTGTGTTCGTATACTTATAGCCGTTGTAATTAGATTTTATGCATTTAGCCCTGAAGATGGGCGCTTAGCCCGAAAGCTTGGCAGTTTTGTAATAAAACTCAGGTTGAAGATACAAAAAGTTTTGTCACGAGTTTCTCCATGTTCTACAAGAAGTGTAGATGTACGGGATATTCATCAGTCATCCAAGTTCTCCGTATGATTATTGCGATAGTTAGCCCAATCTTTCAATATATTAAATGTCCACATCGTGCTTGAGTTTTCTTTGGTGTCCATTATTTCTCTCCGTGATTTTTTCAATTTCGTCCCGTTCTAACTGGTTTGAATGATTTTCTAGCGTTGCAAGCTTCCGTATTTAAAAGCCTCAAGCTAAGCCATCGGATAGTCATCCTTCACTCCACTGAAGTCACACACAAACTCAGCAGCTTTGCATACAGCGTATTTGCATTTTAAATCAGTATTCCTTTGGGAAAGCAACGGACATGCAGCCAAAGGATACTCTCGTGAGTATGACTAATATTCTAAAACGGTTAGAGAAGGAACACTCGTGCTTTATTGGAATTTTGAGCGCCCGCATGATAGAAGGGCCCTCGCGCTAACGCGCCTCGTGGCTCTTCTATCTGCTGCGCGGAGCTCTAAATCCCATAAAGCCATCGCGTTATTCTCTAACCCTTACTTAAATACATTTTGCGATTCCTCTAACTTATAATGGAAGCAAATTTTACAAACAAAAACGTAGACTACAATAAACATTACTAAATTTTTTCTACCAACTTTGCTGGCGT
The DNA here is from genome assembly GCA_033675265.1 of Actinostola sp. cb2023. Lineage (NCBI taxonomy): Eukaryota > Metazoa > Cnidaria > Anthozoa > Actiniaria > Actinostolidae > Actinostola > Actinostola sp. cb2023. Next base: position 28 of record JAUJYZ010001213.1, on the reverse strand, counting down.
TCAAACCGCTTTATAAGGGATCCTCTCG